>PVKP010006666.1:0-81664 GCA_004027715.1 Plecturocebus donacophilus | reverse complement strand
GAATGAAAAAAATACTTTCCCACATATTAGTTCCTTCAATATTTTAATTTTGATTTCTGTCCTCAAACAACCCTCTGAGGGTAGTGGACCAGGGGTGTTCCTCCCATTCTAATGAAGTAGTTAATAGTATGAATTTCTTTAGAATGAAAAAAATACTTTCCCACATATTAGTTCCTTCAATATTTTAATTTTGATTTCTATCCTCAAACAACCCTCTGAGAGTAGTGGACCAGGGGTGTTCCTCCCATTCTACAGATGAGATTACTGAGGCTGTATCAAATTATACCACTTGCCTGAATTTATATAGCAGAGCAAAACAGGTAGAGCCTATAGGACCCTGAAAACACTTCTCTTGGTATTCCTTGGCCAGCCTAGGCTCCTGACAGATCTCTGTGAAGTACCTTATACCACGTGGACAAGACAGTCATCTAGATATGGGGGATAAGCACTGTCCAGCATCTTCTGGCTGTCAGATCCCAAGCCAAGCTGGCAGGGAACGTGGCTGTGCTGACCCACTTTGTTCCCACCAAGAGGTAACCCTAGGCATTCAAGGAAATTTCAGAATGTGCTGGACTCTGACACATTCTTGTCCAGAAGTGTATCTGCCTCTGACTAGTCTCCACCACATGGAGATGCTGGAGAAGGACCCATGTGGGGGAGGCGATAGCATTATCCCAGATTTTCTTCAGTGGATGGGCTTTCATCTAGTTTCACCTCCCACCCAACATAGAAATTCCATCTGTGACATCTTTATCAATCCTTGGAAGTTTTCTAGTCATTTAGCTACTGTATTTCTGCCAGAACAGCACTCATGGCTCCTTGGAAAGATGATTTTAAAACCCACATAAAATCCTTTACTGTGATTAGCCTAAATAGCCCATGCATATGGAGATGAAAGGAACCTGCGTGATTCTCTCCCTCTTATTAGAGTGTGAAGGTCTTCCTCTTCTCTGTCTTGATTTTTTATCTGGGAAGGTAGTCTTAACACAGAAGGAAGACCAAAATATCACATTTATTACTAATGAAAACTGACACAGGTCTACAATCCCTTATCTGTGATCTTCTGGGCCAGATGTGATTTTTGGAATCTCTTTAAGATTTTGTGGAAAAATACTTCTATACTGTCTAATATGTGGGGTCTGGGGTAACAATTCATGTCGGCTATGAATAGGTGTATATGGAAACAGGAGTTCACTCTAAGTCAGTGTTATACAGAATTTTCTATGATGCTGGAAATATCTATCTGATACAGTAGTGCTAGCCACATAGGGTTATTGAGCATTTGAAATGTGGCTAGTGTGACTAAGAATATAAATTTTTAATTTTATATAATTTTAATGGATTTGAATTTAAATAGACACATGTGGCTATTGTATCAAATAGCAAAGCTCTAAATGGAGTGATACAGATTGTAAGTAGCTTTGTGCCAGTCAAGGTCAGGTTTGGCCATCAAGGACTCAGGTTATTTCAGGTTTTGTTACCAGATGGATTGGGGGAAATCTTTTCTTTTCAAAGCTTTGAAGATTTTTGGAATCGCAAGTAAAAGATGTGGACTTTTGTTGGAGACTATGGTTTTAACTCTAGGCAAGGGAGTTTCCCATTGTTGAACCCAAGAATTAGGCTCTACTCCCAGTCACTGTCAGCACTGGGCAGGGCACAGACCACTCTCCCTAGCCCAAGAACAGAGTAGATCCCTTTAAACCTTAAGAGATGGAGGAGTAGAAGAGATTAGCACTTTTACTTACAAGAGAGAAAGCAGAGGCTGGGCTATTGTCATCAGATTTTCCTTCCAACTGTAGCCATCAGATTTAGACACTTTTCCTCCTCTAAGGAGTAATTGACAGCATCCTACACTAGTGCATTGCCCTCTGCATGCAAAAAGATCTGGAGTGGAGAAAAAGATATTGAAACACGTATCTTTATGCATTTTTCTACCCACTCAGATTTCTGTGCTGGTAATTTTTGAGAGTTGTGAACTCTTGTCCACAGTGTTGATGATCAGATGTTCATACAACAGAAGAGACACGTTTTCCCTTTATATGTGTACATGGATTTATTTGCTACAGCTAGTGGTCATTGTTTGAGCTTGCTTTCTCACGCAAAAGGCAGAAATATCTGCATTGAGAAATTCACATGAAACCTGGCAGTATTCTTCACCATTATTCTTCTTACTTTTCCTACTATCCTGATTGTTTCTGTGGCTCCCTTTTTATTGTCTTTATGAGAACTAGAAAAAATACAGCAAAAAGCATATATGTGAGTATATATATATATATATATATACATACATACATATATACACAGCCATTTTGATACAAGAACATCTTTAAAAACTAAGTTGTAAAGGGGAATATACTGAGTTGCTATATTATGATAAATGCACATAGGACATTTATAGTAAATGAGTTCTAAAATTTTAGTGATTGTATCTTCTAAGTCCTGAAGCAGACATTATTCAAGCGGAGAATTTACTGGATACAAGATATATATAGCGAGACTTGGGAGCCAGGTTTCCTGCATTTAAATCCTCAATCTACTATTTAATGCTGTGACTTCTTGAGCAAGTTGCTTCTTTGTTTTCAATTTCCTAATTTGTAAAAGAAGACAATGACAGCACCTGTCTCACAGAGTTATTGAGTAGATTACATAAGCTAATAAATAGATGTAAGGCATTTAGGATGGTACTGGGCACGTAGCAAATATTAAATAAATGTATGCTATTTCTATCACTATTATCTTTATTACCTTCTATGATCCAGACAGACACTGTGCAGGTCTGCTTAAGCAAATATAAATATGTCCGTCCCTCAAGGAATGCAGTCTATAGAGGCATTTGAATTAGAACTCAGAACAGTCATGCCTTGCTTAATGACAGGGTTATGTTCTGGGAAATGTGTCATTAGTTTTGTCATTGTATGAACATCATAGAGTGTACTCACACAAAGCTAGATGATATTGTTTACACGTAGGCTATATGGTATAGCCTACTGCTCCTAGTCTGCAAACCTGTATAACATGTTATTGTACTGAATACTGAATAGGCAATTGTAACAGAAGAGTAAGTATTTCTGTATCTAGACATACCTAAACATAGTAAAGGTACTGTTGACTGGACGCAGTGGCTCACACCTGTAATCCCAGCACTTTGGGAGGCCAAGGTAAGCGGATCACTTGAAGTCAGGAGTTCGAGACCAGCCTGGCCAACATGGTGAAACCCTGTCTCTACTAAAAATACAAAAATTAGCCAAGCATGGTGGTAAGCGCCTATAATCCTAGCTACTTGGGAGACTGAGGCAGGAGAATCACTTGAGCCTGGGAAACAGAGGCTACATTGAGCTGGGGTCACACCACTGCACTCCAGCCTAGGTGACAGAGACTCCATCTCAATAAATAAACAGAGTAAACATACTGTAACAATACAGTATTATAATCTTATGGGACCACTGTTATCGATGTGGTTCATTCTTAACTGGAATACCATTGTGTGGCACATGACTGTGCCACATACCTAGATCTACCTAGATCTTTCATGGAATTAGGTGCTTCCAAAAATTATTATAGGGGTTGGATGAGCAAAAGTCAGGGGCACCACTGAGTATTTAGTTTGTGTTGCCAAAGCTGCCACCCAGAGAGCAGGAAACTGTGGAAGCCACTGCAGGTATCACAATGGTCCCCGGGTACTGGGTAGCTGCTCAGCGTCTGCAGAAACACGTGTGCTGAAACCTGCATGTTAGCCACTATGACTGCTGTTGGAGGAACTTAGTCCTCCAGATCTTATGAAGGCGCATCCCTTTGGTAGAAGCAAAATTGCATGTGGACCCTGGCAACAAGCAAGTCTAGGAACTTCAAGTGCCCCTACAATACAAGGGAGATAGATAATGGAAAGAAGAGTTAATGAATAATCAACACCAAGCAATAGTATCTAGCCAGGGGGAAGCAAACGCATTCACTCACTCAACCAGTAAATATTCATGAAGCAACTACTCTATATAGAGTGCTGTTCTTGTGCTTAGCATACAGAAAAGTGAACAAAACAGACTAGGTCTCTGCTCTTATGGTGTCTACATAAATAATATATATGTGACAAGCACTGTGTTAATGATATGAACAGAGCATTAAAGAGGGACCAAGGAGGGTTATGTAAACCAATTCGGGGTGGGGAGCGGTCAGAGTGAAGGGTTAGTAGGGCTCCCCAGACAAATGAATAGAGCCAGGGTATGGAAACTCTTCTGCATGATAATCAAGTACGAGGCAGAGTGATGATGAGATCTCCACAGTGATTAGAAAGGAATAGTCTTTATCATTCAGCAAAAACCTTTTATCATTTTGAATAGAAGAACTGATGTCTTGAGGTGATATTATCAGTTTCCCCTTGAAGGTGGCTCATTTAAAATGAAATAAAGGATGATTTGGACTATAAAGATAAACTATATACATGTCTTTGCAGTCTACAAAATCAGCTTATAGATCTTTTAAAATTCTTTTGTAAGCAGTGTATATCAGAGCAACGATACCATTTGCCATTTGAAAAAGTGTGTGAAAGTTTGTATTTTATTTCTGTTTCAGTTATGTATTGCTATATATCAACCCACCCCAAACCTGCGTGGCTTAAAGCAATGATTTATTTCTCACAATTCGGTGGTTGGTATTGTAGGCAAGGCTTGGCTGGGTGGTTCTTCTGTTCCATGGGGTATGAATTTAGTCACTTGTTCAGCTACTGTCAACTAAGCCTAGACTTGGCTGGGCTGAAAGGTCCAAGGAGGCTTTATTTACATGTCTGGCACCCCGTTATCCCCCATGAGGGTCCTCTCTCGTCTCTAGCTTTTCTCCCATCTCTTAGGAGTGCAGCCCAAGATTCATTATAGGGAATTGACTTTCTCAGAGAAAGGAAATGGAAGCTGCCCCTCCTCTTAAGGCCTAGGCTTGAAGTCCCAGAATGTTTATTTTGCTACATTCTGTCATCAGTGCAAGTTACCAGGCTAGTCTAGATTCAAAGTGGGGAGAAAATTTATTAATGTGAGAAGAGGTATGTGCATACAGGGAAGGGAGGAATTACTAGTAGCTGACTAAAAATTACCATAACACCCCCATTAGGTTTTTGCAGTTTCTTTGACCTCCTTTTGTCATAATTAGATTATGTGAGATAACAAGAGCATAACCCAGTGGCCTTGCAAATATTATAGTAAGTACTCAACAAGCGTTAATAATTATTGTCATTATTACTATGTGTTGTTGAAGACTGGGAATAACTCAGTAAGTAGCACCCTTCTTCCTCTCTCAAGTCCTTAACTAACTGAAAATCAGTTTCTGAAAAAATGACTCAGGAGTTTGCAGATAGAGAATCAGAATATCACCATTTTTCCTGATAAAGGTAATGGAGAATACTTTCATGCATCCTAATACTAAACAGCAGAATTAGATATTCTTCTGGCCACTCACTGGAGGTGACTCCAGAGACCCTCCATCCTGTGGCCTACTCCATAAAACAAGGAGTCTGGAGGAGAGAGTGAAGCCATGCTCCCCAGGACAGGTCAGGTCCCAAGGGGTAGGAGTGAGCAGGTGGGCAGAGATTGTCTGGTTTCTTCTTCCTTGGT
Source organism: Plecturocebus donacophilus (assembly GCA_004027715.1). NCBI lineage: Eukaryota > Metazoa > Chordata > Mammalia > Primates > Pitheciidae > Plecturocebus > Plecturocebus donacophilus. The sequence continues at coordinate 76,070 of PVKP010006666.1, read as the reverse complement.
TTCCAGTTCTAGGAAGGTTAAATGAGGAGGTAAAGAGGGTCAAGGAGGTCCTCATTACATCACAGCCCACTATCTCATATGAAGAAGACAATGAGGTACAAGCTACTAAAGCTAATAGGAACGATATATATGTATATAATGGGAACGATATACATGTATCAGATATTCAGTATCAGAATACATTTGTAAGGTAAGTTTTTAGCACAACCTTGGAGAAAGTCACATATTTCTCTAGAAATAAGTTGTTTAAAGCCATTGTGTTTTGAAGTAGATTGATATGCAGCAATAGATAATTGGAAAATTAAAAAAGTAAAAACTCACAAGTACCTTCTAAAATGACAATTGATGATATTCTACAGAATAACAGGAAGTTATTAGGTTTGCTAAAGTAAGCCTTAGGTTTTTTTTTTAATCCATCCTTAGCAAACTAACACAGTAACGGATAATGAAATACCACGTTCTCACTTATAAGTGGGAGCTAAATGATAAGAACACGTGGACATATACAGGGGAACAACACACACTGGGGCCTTTTGGAGGATGGAGGCTGAGAGGAGGGAAAGGACCAGGAAGGATAACTAATGGGTAGTATGCTTAATAGCTGGGTGCTGAAACAATCTGTACAACAGACCTCCATAAAACACATTTACCTGTGTCACAAACCTGCACTTGTACCCCTGAACTTCAAAGTTTAAAAAAATTAGGCTGGGAATATCAACATTTGTTGAAATGCTAAAAGTTTCATTTTGTTGAGAAATTCTTGGCAAGAACTAAATGGCAATATGTATTTCACTGATACAGGAAGAGAATGTCAAAAAGCAACCAAGTTTGAGCTTAAGCATTGATGAATTCCTATCCAAGGCAGCTGCAGAAGATCTGTAATACCAGCATTCAGACATTAAAGATAATCTGTTTATAAACATAAAGCAACTATAATAAACCAGGCAGCTTAAAGCTCAACTCAATTTTTTTAAAGTTTTACTTATAATGGTCGTGTTATTTAAATAAATGTAAAACTTAAAGCAGTGGCTCAAAAGCATGCATAGGTACTGAGATAATCAATTTAGAAGGAAATGTGATATTAAAGACACTCTTGCATCACTTCTTCAAAGCTTTAGCTTCCATTGCAATTTTTGTTGAAACCAAACAGGATTCATTCTACAAATTAAAGTGTGTTGGCTAATGTATAATTAGAAAACAGAGATACGTGACAGAAAGTTAATAAAAAGATGAAAACTGCAGCTTGGATGCAATTCAAAGAGAATAATACCCCCTTCTAATGAAATACTTCCTTGAAATCTCGTTTTCGATCCAAAATATTTCAAAGACTGTGACATGGCACACTCAAAACAAAGAGCAGAGCACAGATGTCAGGTGTCTTATTCCTAGAGTATTACAGAATTCAACTCGGATGAAACCACAAAATTGAAAGCATAGCCCTCATAATATTTAATCTGATCTGTTACATACGGTGTCAAAGAGTTTCTTGCCACACAATGTCTCCTTCAGATTTTATTCTTAGCATCAGCTGCAGTATTTATTAGATATCCATTGTGCACAAGCAAACACCGAACTGGTTGGTATTACAACCAAGTTACAAAGGGAGTGAAAATAACAGTGTGTACTGCTGTCTTTATTCTTTAGTCTCACACATCTAAGAGGCAGGACAAACACAACTATAAAATCTACAGACAGAGCAGTTGTGAAAGGGATGTTTATATACAAAGGCTGACTGGAATAATTGGAATCAGGTTGTATCTGCTAGCCCAGTCTGGCATGAGCTGTTCAAATTTAGCCAAAAGGGAAAGACTGAGAAGAATCAGACCTAAAAATCAACTTATCTACTGTAGAAGGGTGGCTAGTGGGGAACTGGTCCCACCCATATGTAAGAAGAATGAGTCCAGATCCAAGGGAAGGCACAGTTTGTGAAAGGGAAAGCATTTGATACCCAGGAGCCTGATAGAATCTAAAGGGTTATCCAGTGAGTGAGCAAAGCCTGGGCTGAAATGTGTTTTATTTATCTGAGTGTCAGAAGAGTTACTAGGGTTTACTTAGATAAAAACTGAAGGAGTTTCAGCAGATACACAGCCTGAATGTCTTGAGCACAGAGTTCCCATTCTGAAGTGGGGACTTGTGAAGGAGAATAGGGCAGCAGAAAGTGTCTAGCAAAAGCAATAGGGTCCCAGCCCCTAGTCATAAGGGAGGATGGAGGCCCTGGGATAATGTACAAATCTGCTGTTGGGATTAGAACGCAAGGCCAGAACTGCAGCCTGGATGTTATGATCCTGAGTCCCAGAGGATTGGTACAGAAATAATGCTAAACATTTTTTGGTTAAGGTTACTGTTGGGCCCAGAGAGTGGGACCAGCCACCACTATAGATGGCAGGAGCTGTGGTTTCAGATATGTCAGAGGATGGATGCAGAAGCCAGAAGCAGTTATTCAGTTAGAATAAGGAATTTAGAGCAATATTTGAATGATGAGAAATACTTAATTGTCATCGTTGGAAAAGAAATGTTCCAGAAGGAGAGAACAGGATATATCCTGGAAGTCGGGTAAGTCTCACTTCTGAATCGGTAGCAGTGCTTAGAATACTTTGGAGAGAAAGCTGTCGGGCTATATTCAGGCTCAGTGGAAAAGAGCAGTGATTAGTAATGTCTGCTGTGGAATGAACACTGGTCTATATCCTTGTGTTCAGTATATGTTGTGACTACGGGCACTGGGGGTAGAGGAATGGAGCAGTGTAAACCAGAAAGAGAAGGCTTTTGTTTTGTTTCATTTGGCCAAAGCAGAGAAGACAACTCAGAGAAAAATAAGAAAATTGTGCCCAAGAAATAACTGGTGAGAAATTTCCTTGCCCAGATGACAGAACTGGTAAAATCACAGCTTTCTAAAGGGAGAAGAATGTGTTGAAACTGTTAAATAGACTGAAAAATCTACTTACATGAGTGGAACCTCCATATGAGTTTGTTGCTAAGTAGAGTAGCTTCAGAAAAGATCACACTCAGTTGATGATATTCTAGAAGACTAATTAAAATGGAATTCAGAAACTACTGAAGTCACCGTTTGATAAGGAAAGTTAACCGAAATTATCAAATGCTTTAAAAAAAGAGAGAATCTTCTACAAACACTAAAAAGTAGAACTGAAAATAACAAATTCATTTTAAAAGCCCAGTTTTTTAAAATTCGGAAGTCTAAATCTTTTTATAAAAACAATTTCAGTAACAATAAGAGTATGTAGGAAAAAGACAGATTCAAACTTTCTCTCCTCTAAGAAGCTACCATTTGGAGGTTTTACCCTAAAAAGAATAAGAGCATTCATAAATTGGGGGATTTCACAATTTAGTGAAATCACTGCCATAATGGAAATTTAGGTTTTTGCAATGTGGCCCTCAAAATCTGGGGCTCTCTTATTAAGAGATGGGGTCTATGACTTCTCCCCTTGAATCTGGGCCAATAGACTACAGGAGAGGTGTCAGTGTACCAGATTTGGGGCCCAGGAATTCAGAGATTGGCCAGTTCCATTTTCCATCTGTCGAAACACTGATTTTTAGAACCTCACTTCCCCATGGAGGGACCCCTATGGAAAGGAGGTGACAGCCAGCACCACCTTGCCAATAAGGAGAATGAGCCATCTTAGCAGTAGAGCTTCACCCCTGTTGAGCTTCCCCAGCTGACTGTGGCCCTGTGGTGTGGAGATCAGCCTTCCCACTTAACCCTGCCCAAGGTGTGGGTGCAAGGGTAAAAACGAGTGACTATTGCTTTAAGCCACTGATTTGGGTTTGTTATGCAGCAATATGTAAATAAAATTAGTAAAAGAAAACAAACATTATAATGCGTCCTAATAATGAAGAATTTGAAGGTTAGACTCAGGTTTGAAACCCAAGATTTGCCCAGACTTGGGTAAGATATTTAGTCTTCTTAGGCTCATTTCTCAGCTGAAAAATCGGAGCAGTAACACCTACCTCACAGGGCAGTGGTGAGAAAAAGTGAAATACCGTATACCTAGGCATCTAAAACAATGTCTGAAAGATACTAAGGACTTAAATATTATAGGTCAGAATTTGTTAAAAGCTCTAGAATATTGAGTTTTGACAGTTTTATGGAAATGAGAATTTCTTGAATAACGTCCTTCTTAAAAAATTATAGCACAAAATGGGTCATTATTCTCAAATCACACTCCCTGGAAGATCATGTATGCTTTTAGCTAGAAGGGATTACATAAACACACCAGATTTTTTAAAATGATGATTTAATACATAAATATGAATTCAGCCCAAACTATATCATATTAAGTTAATAAATTATATCTCTAAATAAATAGAGCAGAAACAAGCTGATTTTTCAAAAAACTACCTACCATAAAAGACAACTCTTTTGAAACCACAGGTAGCCAGCAGAGTTCAATAAAATGACATCCAAAGAATAAAAAGTTTTCACTTTTACCTTTTAATGTAAGATGTGCTAATTCTTATACTAAATCATAATTTCTATCACTCAAAGAATTTCTTTAATGTTGCTTTAAATCTGCATAAAGGTTCATATATCATTGTTCTGGTCCTGTTAATCTTTTAGACCTTAATGCATAGTTTGCTTGCCATAAAAGTTCCAAAGAGCCTGTGGTGCCCACATCTATGTGGGAAAGACCACACTGGATAAAAATGAGCAGCCATATTCTCTAAGAAGGATTTTGGTACAAATCTCATGTATGATTGAAAGACTATTTAATTCTAAGTAGTTACTATTATTGAATGACCCAACCAACTCTCACTGTAAGTTGATCATTCTTATTGTGTTCTTGTAGTGGTTATTGAAAGCTCACATTATAGTGATTAAAGAGCATTTGTGCTCCTAGAGGAGCAGATGTTTGGGGTTGGAGGTGGTTGCAGGAGATTGGTCTTTTGAGTGAGTCAATGAATGGAACTGGGCATAGGTAGTTGATGACTTGAATCTAGAAAGTGTTCATCATTTATTTGTTCATTCTGGCTTGCAGACCTCAGAGTAAAATGGGATGAGGGAGAAGGCCCAGGCATCCAGGAGTTTTCAAACAGAAATGGGTGTTGTGATTAAGTTTGGAATTTGAAAAGGGCTAGAAACTGAGGCAGTGCAGCATCCCCAGGACAAGGAGACAGTCCTGAGTGTCAGCAGGTGGAGGAAGGCAATGAGCCTGCTTTCCTGGATGTAACCAGTGTGCTTATCTGAAGAAGAGGAAACATAGGACTCAGCTAAATGCTTTGATTCTTTTGCTGAGATTTAAAAAAATATTTGAAACTCATTCCTTGTCCCTTAGGCTTATTGCATAATAGTTTTGTTTTCCCTTACCTTTTTTCTTTTGGAAAATAGATCTTTCCTATGTCAAAGGAAAAAATGGATTTCACTTTTGCTACGATAACAAGTAGAATCAAAGCAGACACATGCTTTGGAGGCTGCTCCAGTGGATGGATAAGAACAGGGGGTCCCCTCTTTACGTGCCATGGACCTCAAAATGTGTACGTAAATTTCCTCTCTGCCAGCACCTGCAAAGGGGATGGCAGTGTGGATTTCAAGGACATGACTTTCATTTGATACCAGAACATGTTAGAATCACAACATCAGAATCTAGACTATGCACTGCCTAGTGTTTATGAGCTGTGTAACCTGGGGCAGGTTCTAGAACCTTGAGCCTCCATTTTCGGATCTGTTGAAAACAAATGTAACTCTGTATTTTATATCTTATGCAGTTCTGTGGATTAAAATCTGCTGTAGTAAATATGCAGTGAATGCTATATAAAAGCAAAGCATTGCTCTTTGCTTAAAACTTTTCCAATTATGTAAGACTTAAACTGCCTTATAAGCCAATATTGTGGTACAGTATAATTAGCATTTAATACACAAAACAGATGCTCAGCAAATATTTGCTGAATTTTTAAATACCTAAGAGACAGTGAAGAGGAGGTCATGGCCTGAAGAGTGTTCCTCCTGACCTGAGTCCCAGGCATTACTGCAGGGCCTAGTACAGCAGGGCACACTCTGGGTCACAGATCTCATTCCTCTCCTGTCCCTGTCCCTGTTGCTGCCAGTAGATGTAACCGTCTGTCAATATACCAACCACTTTATGCCTGAGGCTGCCTTGTTACTTTACCCCAGCTTGACAGGGCCTCACCTAGAAGCCAGCAGCATCCCCACAAGGATGGTTACAGAGATGCAGCCCTAGTGTTCCCACCCTTGGAGGCCAGAGCTCCCACCCAGCCACAATCCACGAATGTCACTCCCAAGTTCTACCATAGTGCCTGGAGAAGAGGCAGAAAGTGGGAGGAGAAGGATGTCTTCCTACCCTCCAGGGAAGGAGCCACTGAGGGAAGAGAGATGAGATTTCCACGAAACTAGAGAACAGCAGTGAAGTTTTAAATTCCCATGCCTTTCTCACAGAAACAATGAGAAATCAAATACTGTTTGTACTGTGGTCTGGCTGCATTATGACTTTGGGGACCAGTTAGGAACTTTGCCACTCTCTATAACATTATTTTTATGGACAGTTTCATTTTGTGTTCCGCTTAAATTATGTACCATCAGGCTTGTGTCACAGCCATTTAGAAGGGAGCAATTGGAGTATTTTCACTAGAGAGTGCTCTTGTTTTCTAATAGTGTCACGTGTGCATGAAGTGTGACATTCTGGTCCTTGAGACAACATGAGGGGAAGAAGGCATGTGATGGACTGAAACTTCTTGGCTTCTACTTCTGGTTTATACAGTAGCTCTGTGACCATGGGCATTCTCTCTGGGACTCTCTTTTTTCTCATCTGTAGAATGAGGTGGTTGACAAATAGGTTCTCTGGGGCCTCTTTCAGCTGCAGTATTACATTATTTCATTTCTCTGAAACTCCCCAGCAGTGTCATTTGGGTGGTTTATATTTTATGGAGGGAAAATGTGGGATCTAGCTCTTTCTTCCTAACTTTGTGACTGCATCTACTCCATTGCCTGAAAAATAGTAATAATATCACCTGTCTTTCCTGCAACAGAAGTTTGTCATGATAACGGAGGGGAAAGCAATTTTGAAACTACAGTGTATTAATACATGTAAACTATTATTTGAACGTGGAGACTATAACAAGGTGTACAATAAAGTTTGTGGGAAGTAACTCCAGGATTTAGAAACACCTTCCCTACTATTCCTTATTCAAACTGGAAGGTATGAGTAGGGTAAAATAGGCATAAAAGACATCTTCCTTAGGCCTACAAATGAGACTATTTGATTGATTTTTAAAAATCATTGAGTTTGGGAAAAGGCAGACAGAAAAGGGATCTGATCTCCATCCTGAATTGCATAATAGAAGCCATTATGTATGCACGTACAACACATGACACACACAGGGAATTGTGAATAGTAGAGGCTGAAAATTCTACCGTGGAGTTGGAAGCAGTGGGTTTGAGACCTTGCTGTGTGCTATTTTCTGACTCAGTGACTTTAAACAAGTTACTTAATTTATCCAATCATCAATTTCCTTATTTCTAAAATTGGAAATAACCTAGGATTTGTCTGAGGGTAAAGCTTGTGGAGTGTTTAACACATACTTGACACAATGAGCTTTCATTAAACATTAACTAGAATTAATCACCATTATAATTAGTAGCTCCATTTTCTCCTTATGTAGGAGATGCTGAGGGCTCAGCTAGAGAAGAAGGACACGTCAGGCATGGCTCAGCCAGCTGGCGTGCATTAAACAAATGCTCGTCCGCTGGCAGTATCTTTGTTGCCCACTCAATAGGAGAGGGAAGGACGTGTAACATGATGATACAGTTAGGAAACATTTATATTCCGTTTGTTTATATTAAGCCAGAATGTTTATTTCCAACTGTCTGTCAAGGTTGACATCTTAAGAGTCCATATTTATAATAAACATTTTAAAAAGAGCTTTTGAAGAATTACTATCACAAGTAAGTTGTAAGCCACAAAAGTAGGCATGCTTTCTTATTTCACAGACACCCATTTTCCATGAAATTCACAAGAATTTAATAAGGGACTTCTACATGCAAGACACTGTTCCAAGCCTTAAAGATGTGGAATTTAACTATGTTAAATAATGATATTTAAATAATTATGTCATTAAATAAACATACACATAGCCTCTACTTTCATGGTGCTCACATTCTGATTGGGGGACCATAATGTAAATATACAAAACCAATTAAAATATTTGTGAAGTTTGTGGAAGGTGGTGATAACTACTGTGAAGAAAAACAAAGCAAGATAAGGAGAAAGAGTAATGGGCAGTTCCTCTCTCCCAGTTAACAGTTGGTCATAAAAGGTCTGTCTGATGAGGTATTGTTTGAACAGAGATATTAACAGTAAAGAGGAAACCAACCAGATATATGGAGGACAAACATTTCCACCCAAAGAAGCATCAAGTGCAAAGGCTTTATGGCTGAGCATGACTGGGGTGTTCAAGGAAGAGCAAGATTATTGTACTGGAAAGTGGATGGAGACAAGGGTGATTTTCAAAAAATGTAATACCCCTATGTGGTATTAAATTAACCCACAGCCAACCAGAATAGATGCCGTCTACAAACATCCAGGAAGCTGTACCTGTGTGTGCCTACGGAGCATCAGCTATAGTAAGAAATAAGATCAGGGAACTCATGGAAGCTGGGTCATGTGGGGCCAGCATGTTATCTCATTGTAATTTGTAGAAGCCAACTTTACCCACAAATGATAAGGATTTTCATGATTCATTTAAGGAGTATATTCACTCATTGAATTCATTTTTTAAAATGATTCTAAGAGAAGATTCCATAGTGGCTGTATCAATATGCATTCCCACCAACAGTGTACAGTTTCACTTTTCTCCACACCTTCACCAACACTGTCTTTTGTCTTTCTGATAATAGCCATCCTAAGAATTGTGAGGTGATATCACCTTGTAGTTTTCATTTGCATTTCCCTGATGATTGGCCAATATTGTTGGGGGGAAAAGTATTACCACTTTCACTGGGATGTACATTTTCTACTAGAAATTCAGCAATTCATTCAGCGTCCTGATAGGATAGTGAAATGCGGAACCTAAGCTGATTTTCTTAGCTACCCAGTTACCTTGGAACTAAAATGGGAATGGATGAGAGACATGGTATTGGATTTATAGAGGAGTATGTGGCAAAGTGGATCAACCCTTGAGAATAAGACTCATAATAAGAGGAAAAGGTTTTCTGTTCATACGTGGCCCGGGAAGACAGAAAATCCTCTCTGAGGTTGCAGAAGATAGAGTCCAACTTGGTCTCTGAATGCTAGAACATGATGTCACAAGATGCTTCTTGATATAGCCCCAGGTGGATTCTCTAACACATCCTCTAAACAAAGCTTTTAGAAAACCTACTAAAAATTATTTGAGAGGGGAAATGAAGGCAACGACCATTTGGGAGCCCATCGTAAATTTGGTGGAGCCAGGACCACCAGTGCTACTATATCTCTCTCAGGTAGCTATAGCCTCAGCAGAGTCCTAGGTAAACGTCACCTGTGGCCTTTTGCAACCTAGCAGCAGCTATGATATGACCCCCACCAGGGACAACAGGAACTGCATGGTCAAGCTTTCACAGCTTCTGAGATCCCAGGGCATTTTATATTATTAGAACCTGTAGTTGCAGCAGGAAAATGTAATGGCCCACAAGGAAGACATATAAGCTGCATTTTTATAGCAGGTACCCAAGATAAACAAGACTCATACTGGCTATTTTTTATTCATTCCAGGAACATTAATGCATAGCCAGAACTGTTCATCACTTTCCCTTGCTCAGTCTGGCTTGGCAACTGAAGGAGCATGGGTTACACAAGCTTTTTGTATGTCAACAGTAGCAAAAATTGTGTGGGTCTTGGCTCTGGATTAGAAAGTGCTAGGTCCAGTATCAGGGCTCTGCCAGCTTGTAGCAGGGTGACTTCTTCCTTAACCTCTTTAAGCCTTAGTTTCCTCATCTTTGAAATAGGGCTTATAATAGTGTTAGACTTCTAAGGTTTTATGAGGGCTAGTGAGAAAATGTATTGAAGGCATTTAGCACTGTGCCTGGCACATAGCTAATTGTTGTTATGATGATTTAGAGTAGAAGTAGAATGATTTAGTAAAGTGAGCATGTGCCAGAAAGAGAAGAGGGAGGGAAGGAGGAGAATATGCAGTCCTTATAAATTTTAGCAGAGAGAAATTATTTAAATATAAGAGTTACTGATAGACTATAACTGGCCCTGAATTATTTTGTTAAAAAAGAAATGAAATGATTTTTTAGGAATAGAGTTTTAGATGGTCATTGGAAGCAGTTGACTATTGCTTTTATTTCAGACCATTTAATGCCTGCAAACAATGAGATTAAATAATACTTTCTGGGCATCTCTTAAATAAGATGGTAAAGAGAGCACGAGGATAGTATTTCATGCCTGTTAAGGTAGAGGTTCCTGAGAGGAACAACAAGGTAGTTAATAGCTGCTCCATTCACTTCAGATTGAACTGGCCAACCCATTCATTCAAGGGAGATTTTTGCACCCAGACTCCTTCAGTCTGTCTATCCAATCCCAGTTTGAACAGAAAGCTGTCAGCTTAATTTAGTGCCTGGCTGAATTCAGATGTAATGGGTAAAGGTTTTCTTTTTAATCAGTCCTTTCTGACATAATAGGAAGACAGAAGAATTTGAGTGGCTTTATGAAGGTTAAATAGCTAGAATAAAACTTATATATCCCTAACATTTGAGAAGAGCTTCCTTTCCTTTTGGTGGATGTGTGATTTTGGTAATTTCTCTCTTGTAAGTAAAATGATGTTCCTCTGCCTCCCTCCTGAAGTTGTTTTGCTTATCTTTTTAATTTTTTCATAACCAGCTGACCTTTTTCCTAAATAGGTCATTTTGTTGTGCAGCCAGTAAACTCAGTGTTCTGGAGATTTTTTGCCCAAGGAGGTTGAATATATTTATATCTAGATGTGTCCATATGTCAAACAGATATTTCAATCTGTATTTGAAAGCTGTTACAGCAATAGCACTATAAAATTCCCCGCTTCATAAAAATCAAAGAAAAACAAGTGCTCTTAACAGACATTTTCAAAAGTTCAAAAGTAGAATGTAAAAATGAGAAAGAAAGAAGAAAATCTGTAAGAAAATCAGAAGCAAAACAGAATCTAGCCCTTTTTTATTAATGCAGTTATAGTTTATGTAAACATTTAATTTTCTATTTAAGTTGTATAAAAAAACTGATTATATATTTAAAGGATCTATGTTTTTAAAATACTTTCACAACAAAATACCATTGTCTAATCAAAATGACATGTACAAGATAAAAAGAAAAATGTAGAGTATTTGCTTCTGTTGTAACTTTCTTCCATAACATTTATGCTATTAACATATGCTGGAGGGTGCTTACTGCTGAATCTATAGGTTAGAATGAGCCAGGAAACTAATCTCCCAGCCATGTAGTGTGTACATTGACATAAAGTGAAACAATACTAAAATAAGATCAAAAATGTTGTATCTAAAGCTCAGCTCCAGCCTGTACTGTGACTTGATTGTAAAAAGCTCCCCAAATAGTGAGGGATGTGAAAGAAAGTAAAGGAATACTTTGTGATATTAATGATAATACCGAATCATTCTTTAAGAATAAAATAAGGAACTCAAACTTGGCACAGTGGCTCATGCCTGTAATCCCAGCACTTTGGGAGGCTGAGGAGGGTGGATCACCTGAGGTCAGGAGTTTGAGATCAGCCTGACCAACATGTCTCTACTAAAAATATAAAATTGGCTGGGCGTGGTGCATGCCTGTAATCCCATCCCAGCTACTCAGGAGGCTGAGGCAGGAGAATCGCTTGAACCTGGGAGGTGAAGGTTGCAGTGAACCGAGATCATGCCACTGCACTCCAGCCTGGGCAAAAAGAGTGAGACTGCATCTCAAAAAATAAATAAATAAGGAACTCAAGATCCAGATATAAAATGATATACTTCTAATATTTACTGCAGCAAATTGGACAAGATTTAATGGATCTAACTGTGCAGTCTCTGTATGAAAAAAAACACAAGTATGAGACATGGGAATTACATTCAGGAGCTTACAACATACTAACATTGCTGACATTGACATCTGAAAAGTTAAAAGCAAATTAATGAACAAAACCATTCATACTAGTTTTCTGTTGCTTCTATAACAAGTTAGCACGAAATCATTGTCTTGCATTCTGGAGGTCAGAAGTCTGAGTTCAGTTTCACTGGGCTAAAGTGAAGGTTTGACTAGCCTGCATTCTCTCTGGAGGTACTAGAAGAGGACCTGTCTCCTTGCCTTTTGCATCTTCTAGACTGTATGTGCATTTCTTGGCTAATGGCCCCTGCCTCTATCTTCAGTGCCAGTAATGTAACATCCCTCCAATCTCTCTCTGACCTCTGCTTCCACTGCTGCATTTCCTTCTGATTCTGCTTTTGTGGTTATATTTCCTCCTCTCATGCTGATCCTTATGCCTCCCTGTTATAAGGACCCTTGTGATTATATTGGATCCTTTCAGATAATCCAAGAGTTGCCCTACCTCAAGATCCTTAGCTTAATCACATCTGCAGAGTCTGTCCCCTTTGCCACATAAGGTCACATTTACAGGTTCCAGAGATGGGCTGTACACATCTTTCAGGGGGCCATTGCCACAACATTGAAACCTTAAACAAACAGGAAAATTATTTGCAGGCTAAATTTCAGGATTCTTTAAGAGCACCACAGTCTTCCTCTTCAGCTTCATTCCCTACTAGACCTCTAAATTCATTCTTTCTGGCTACAGTCCTCCCTTTTCCCTCCCTCCGTCTTCACTGAGAGTTCTTCTGTAACCTCATCACTTTTCAGATTCTTACCCATTCTTCAAGGCCAATCTCAAATGTTATGTTCTCCGTTTAATATTTCTGGTTTTCCCAAAGTAGCCTACATATTTTGGTTGAAGGTGACAGAAGCCCAACAAACCCATGTAAGCAAGATCTGGAGCCTCTGTTAAGTAATTGAATTGTTTAAAGACAGGGCAGGGGTGGATCTGGCTGTAGAAATAGCTGTGATCAGGAATGTGAACACGATCTGGACTATTGTTACTTCTCTCTGCGTGCATACCAAGTTCTGTCAGATCAGCTCTTCTGACTTTCGCAGAAGTCGATGTAGCTACAGGTTAGTTCGGGCTTAACAGTTTTACAGCTTTTAACTAGAAAGAAAGAGACTGTCTCCTTCAGCTAGAGTTTGAAAACACTTCTGAGAGAAGGACTCTGAATGGCTTGGCCGAGGTCACATGTCCAACCCTTAGACCAATCACTGTGTTGAGATGGTCATATATTGAAGCTAGAGATAGGAAATGTGGAAAATAATCTTTTTTCCACATTTTTTCATATTCTTCTATGTGGAAAAGGTATTGGACAGAAAAAAATTATTTACTGTCACTACCAACTTACTGTGACGTTTCAAACCCCATTATATTTTGTTTATATTTTTATTAATTTATATCACTAATTATACTACCTTTATTTTGTTCTGTTTTTCTTGCTGACATACTGAGTTCTTAAAGCAACTGATTATGCCTTTCTCATTTTCACCCTACCCCTCCCACTCAGCACCTCATTCTATGCAATACTCATAGTAAATGTACAGTAAAAGCATTGAATTGGGTTGAAAATAATACTTTTAACACGAGATATCTCAAGGCAGCTCAAAGTTAATTAAAATAGGTGCTAAAAATTCAGAGAAATTAAGTGCACGATGGAGTTTAATGACTTGAGAAAATATTACAGCTTAAATTGGGACTTGAAAGATCAGTCGAATTTAGGCAGAAAAAGGACATACAGCAAAGAGAATGGCATGTTACAAAATGCATGTGGCCGTAAAGGAAATAAGGAGTAACAGAAACTGTAGTCTAGGTACAAATGGTCTTTTGGTGCTGAGACCTCTTCTATGACTGTACTACTAGAAATCATAAATATTTCATGTTCATGCTAATTAAAAATTATCATTGCAGAAGAGCAGTTTTTCCGTATCTTGCAATGATTCATTGTCATTTATTCATTTAATTACTTATTGGTGGTTTACTATGATTATTTATGCATATTAAGGCCTGTGATTCGTAATAAGGTGCTACTGCTTCAAAGAGGGAGATAAAAAGCTGAGGGAAAAGAGTGCTGAGGAGGAACTGGAGGAAAGCAGGGCCAGCCCTGATCATAACAACTCCATCAGAGCCCACAGCTTTTAAGAATTTCTAAGAACCAAGATGTGGTCTTTGAATTGAGGACCTCACCCACAGATGCATCTAGTTAAAATCTATGTAGATCTACCAAAAGTTATGTGCTATAAATTTGAAATAATAGAAATCCTTGGATCAGTGTTTTTTGAAGCACCTCTTGGTCTTAATGTGTTCTTTAAGACAAAATGTGGGTACTTACTATATGCCAGGAATTACTATTATTACAACATAATTAAACAATAATTGATACAATTACAACAATTAATAATAAGTGGGTGCTGCCTCCAAGGACTTCAGATCTGATGAGGGGGACAAACACAGAAATAGAACATTTAAGAGGTATATGATTAGAACTGTGAAAGCCATAACACTGCCCCGGTGTTCTGTTATGGAGCCTCGGTGTTCTGCCTCCAGTACTGATTCCTCATACATATCCACTTTTCTCATGCTGGTGCTACTATTACCTGTTCCTGTGACTTGTCTTCCCTCCTATAGGAATCCTCTGTACAAAGAAAATGGCTTTGTTCGCTCTCAACTCAGAAACATCAGACTACTCTCACTACCTGTGGGATAAAGTCTGAACTCAAGGGCCTGATTTACCAGAAACATACCTACAAATTTGGGGTCATCCTTCTAGCTTATTGATTTCTTTCCTGTATCCTGTTTTTACAGTTTCCCCTAAATGAAGCCCGTGTGTCTTCTCTCTCCTGGAGAGTTATTCTTTGTCCACTACCCATCAAAACCTGTGAACTTTTAAGGTTTTAGTTTAAAATCTACCTCCTGCTAGAAGCCATTCTGAATAAACTTCTAGGGAAATTACTGCTTAACTATTAACTTTTAATCACAGACCTTTTATGTTATTCCTTCTCTGTGTCTAATGTCTATACCTTGTTTCCCAGATTCATTGTTAACTTCCAGGACTCTGTTGTATTCATCTATGAATTCTGAGCACCATGGACAGCACCCTGCCAGGTAGCATCTAGTGAATATGCAATATCCCAGTACCTACTTTGAATGTTGATAAGACAATTATAAATGTAAATTAAAATATAGTACTTTTATGCAGAAAGATCATTCATTGACATTCGTGATGTATTTTGCAATTGCTGAGAGCCTTGAAAAAGCTATTTTGTGATAATTAGAGAGAAAAAAGCAGGCTGTTGGAATGAGGAAATCAGTGTTTTAAGAAAATTATTCTGGCAGCTGTATATGTAGTGGGTTGATGGGGTGGGACTGGAGGCAGGTGGACAAGCTATGAGGCAGGTGCATTAAATCAAGCATAAGAGGCAAGTGAGTATCTGGGCCAGGATTCTGCCAAACACCCTGCATAGCCCAACAGCATCTGAAATTATTTAAATATTGCTAAAGGTTGTTTGACAAATGGAAATAAATTTCCAGGCTTTATTTCCAGTAATTGATCAAAGTCCATCTTTAGCCAAGTAAGATCAGTTAGAGGGAATTTCAGATTTCCCACAACAGCTATTTTTAAACCTTTGAGAAATCCTTTTGTCATTATGTGATTTATTTTTATTGCTATTGCTTATATCAGTGGTTTTGTAGGAATTAAATATGATAGCCTGTTTTCTTACATTAAAGAAAGAACACATAATCATGCTATGATCACACATAAGTGTTTTTTAAATAAAAATGGAACATACTGAAAATGACCCTGGTCAACATTTGGCTTGATTCAGGACATCCAGATGCTTGTCTTCTATCATGCTGCTAAATGGTTGGTTGTAGTTTTAATTAGAGAGCAATGCAAAACTGGTGTCTAAAACGTTAAAGTTAAAAAATGGAAGCTGAGTCCACAATCTTACTAATAATTTTTTTATGAGATAAGATTTATATGCAATGAAGTACACCTTAAGTCTATACCTTGAGTTTTGACAATGTATTCATTTGTGTGACCACACCCTAATAAAGCCAGAGATCTACCCATGTGCCCTTCACCTGTCATTCTCCATCCTATAAAAGCACCACTCCTGATTTCTGTCACCATTGAGAATTGTTTGGTTTAGAACTTCATTGAATTGGAATCATACCATAGATACCTTTTACATTGGGTCCTGCCACTTAGCATAAGGTATTGAAGATTTATTATTATTGTGTGTATCAGTAGTTCATTCTTCTCCACAATTTGTTTTGATTGGTGAATATTGTGCAGTTCTGTTTTATGAACACACATTGTTTACATGTTATCTTTTTGATGGACATTTAGGTTGTCTCCAGTATTTTCTCTATGAACTAAGCTGCTCTGCACATTTTTAGAGAGTCTCTATATTTTTTCACTTGTTAATTAAATACCTAGGAGTGGAATTGCTAGCTCCAAGGGTAGGTAGATGTTTTACTTTATAAACTGTCCATTACTAAAACTGGTTGTATCATTTTACAGTCCCATAAGCAATATATGTGGGATTCAGACATTTTATATTATTTGGTGGTGTTGGTCTTCTAGTATGAAGTGATATCTCATTGAGGCTTTAATTTGCTTCTCTCTGAAGAGTATGAAATTGGGCATCTTTTTGTGCATATTTGCCATTTATAGATCTTTTTTGTGAGGTGTATCTTAAAATCTTTGACTCATTTTTAAAAAATAAGCACTCTATATTATAAAATAATGGAAGTTATTTTATACAACTTAAAGTTAACCATTCTCATATCAGGAATAGTCATTATTAGCATAATTCAAGATATACCAAATCAAATAGTATATCCAGGCACAGTGGTATTTAAAAATTAATTTTTGAATGAATAACTAGATCCTATTTGAACTTCAAACTGTAATCACGTGTTTGCAAAGTAGTGAGGCTATCTTTTGTTAAAAAAACAAAAAACAAAAAACATTCATACTGTGTCCCCAAAGGATAACAGTTCAGTCTGGTTAGCTTCCCTGTCCAGAGTCATGTCAGTATTTTCACATATCCCAAGATGGCCTACTAGAAGCAACTAGGGTGCATGGTTCTCAGGGAGAGGAATGAAAGGCGCAAGGAAATACAGTACTTTCACCTGAAACATCCAGGTACTCACGTTGGAACTAATCATGATTAATTAATTGGGTCATTTGTCTTTTTGTTATTGATTGGTAGGATTGTTTATATAGTCTGGGTATGAGTCCTTTGTCATATATACATACTAATATTTTCTCACAGTCTGGTACATATCCCTTTTATTTCCTAAGTGATGTCATTTTTGAGAGTCAGTTTTGATGTTGGTGGCTATCATTTTTTTCAAAATGTAGTGCTTTTTACTGCAAAGAAATCTTTTTCTATTTCGAAGTAGCAATTATTTTCTTATGTTTGCTTCTAGAAACTATATAATGTTAGCTGTTAGGTTTAAGTCTTCAATCCAGTTTGAGTGGATTTTTGCATGTGGTATAAGACAAAAGGTTGAAATTCATTTTCTATACATTTATCTGGTTGTCCTTGTGTCATTTCATAAAAAGACTTTCTTTTCCCCCATTGAATTGCTTTGACAGCTTTGTTGAAAATCAGTTTACTGTATACGTGTGAAATCTATTTCTAGACTCAGTCCTGTTCCATTGGTTACTTGGTCTATCCTTACTCCAGTACCACACTGCCTTGATTACTGTAGCTTTGTAGTAAGTCTTGAGATTAGATAGTGTAAGTCCTTCAACTCTGTTTTTCCTGCCAGTTTATTCTGGCTATCCAAAATCTTCTAATTTTCCATGTAAATATTAAAATTTGTCAATTTTTATAAAACAGCCTGCTGGGAGCTTGATTGGGATTCCATTAAGCCTGAAGTTGAATTTTAGAATAATTGATATCCAAATGATATTGAGCTTTCTAATACATGAATGTGGATATCTGAACAGTGTTTTGTAGATTTCAGTAACGAGGTCTTAGACATCTTTTGTTAAATTATTTGCTAAGCATTTTAAATTCTGTAAGCTATGTTAAGTGGAATTACCTTGTATCAGTTTTTACTGCTAGTATATAAAAATAGAATTGATGTTTATATTGACGTACATGCCTTGTGATTTTCCTAAATTCACTTATGTATTCAAATAATTCTTTTGTGAGTTTCTTAGTATTTCTAGAGACAAAACCATGTCATCTAGAATGAGTTTCATTTTTGCCTTTTAGGTCTTTAAACATTTTATTTCTGTTTCTCACCTTATTACGTTCACTTATTTTACTCCAAAATAAGTTGTTGAACAAAAGTGGTGAGAGCAGATTTTTTTTTGTTTCCAATCTTGGGTTGAGTTGGTTGATCATCTTACTTAGTTCACCCAATAGATTCAAGTCACTGACATGTCAGTTCCTTTTGTCTTGAAGGACTCTCTATGGTGTTTGTTATACAGCAAGTCTACTAGCAGCAAATTCTCTAGTTCAATATTTTACTGTAAGGAATCATGTTAGCTGTAGATTTTTTGTAGTGCTCCTTTATCAGATTGAGAATGTTGCCATAATTTTTTGAGGACTTTTATTATGAATTGGTTTGAATTGTATTACAGGTCTTTTCTGTGTAATTGGAAATGAGTATATGTTTTTTATTCCTTGATTCTGTAACTGCAGTGAGTTATACTGTTGATTTTCAAATGTCAAAGTAACTTTTTCTTCTTCAGATAACCTAATTTGGTCGTGATGTATTAGTATTACCTTTTTATATATTGCTGTGTTTAGTTTTCTAATATTTAAAATTTTTTTCTATTTGTTTTCTCATGAAGGATATTGTTCTGTAGTTTTCTTATAATGTGTTTGTCTGCATTTGGTATCAGAGTATTGCCAGCCTCATAAAATGAGTTGAGAAGTGTTCCTACCACCTCTATTTAAAACATAGTTTGTGTAAGATGAATATTATTTCTTTATTAATTGTTGACAAAATATACCACTGAAGGCATCTGGGCTGCAGTTTTCTTTGAGAATTTGTTATTCAGTTTCCTTCATATAGTACAATTCTGATTTTCTGTTTTATCTTGCAACAGTTCTGATATATTCAGATTTTTAGGGAAATTGTCTATTTTATTGAAATTGTTGACTTTGTTAGCATAAAGTTGTGAATATTATTCTTTTATTATTTTATTGGTACATATAAGATGCCTAATGGTATGCCCTCTATTACTGATACAGGTACTGATAATTTAGGTTTTCTCTCCTTTTGTCTTAATCAGTTTTCAAATGATATAAATATTATTTATTAATCATATTTTAAAACAACTATATTTGTTATACTTTATCATTTGCTTTCTATTTCATTGCTTTCTGTTCTTGTTTCCTGAATTCTACTTGTGCTGGGTTTAATTTGTCTTTTTTCTGTTTCTTACTGCAAGAACTTATATTATTGAGTATAAACCACCTTTCAAATATAAGTGTTTATGGCAGAGTATATGTTCTATCCCAGAGAATTTTCCATGAAAGCTTGAAGAGAAGGTATATTCTCCATACATTAGGTGATGTGCTCTCTAAATGTCAGTTAGGTTGAGTTGGTTGATTATGTTATTCAGTTCACTCAATAGATTCAAGTCACTGTCATGTCAGTCCATTTTATCCTGAAGGGTGCTCTGTAATGTTTGTTTTAAGGCTGGTCTACTAGCAGCAAGTTCTCTCAGTATTTATCTGTAGAATTTTGCTCTCATTGTTTTGTGGGATATTTTTACTGGATCTGGATTTTTTTGTTTAACAGATTTTTTTATTGCCTTCTGCATTTTCATTATGTCATTCCACTGCCTTCTAGCCCTCACTGCTTCTGATGAGAAGTCACCCATTAATTGTACCGATCCTCTGCAGTGTGTGATGTCTTGCTGTTGTGTTTAGAGTTTTCTGTCTTTGGCTTTCCACAGTTTTACTATGATATGTCCAGGTGTGAATCTCTTTGTATTTATCTTGTGTTTCATTGAGCTTCTTTAATACATAAATTGATTTTTTCATCAAATTTGGAAAGTTTTAGCTGTTATTTCTTCAAACTATTTTCTGTCCCTGCCTTTTTTTTCTCTTCTTCTGGAACTCCCACATATTTCTCTATGTTTGATGTCCCACAGGTCCCTGAGACTTCGGTTCATTTGTCTTTATTCTTGGCTCTTCATATTGAATACGTTCTTTAATTCCACTGATTTTATTTTCTTCTTTCATCTCAAGTATGCTATTGTGATTTCTGGGGAATTTTTATTTCAGTTATTGTAATTTTCAACTGTAATTAAAAAAAATTCGGCTGCTTCTTGATGGTCTCTATTTATTATTGACATACATTTTTGCCATTTTAAAAAATGGTTTTCTTTTTTTTACATTAATAATGACTTCTTTCAAGTCTTTAGTATCAGGGATATTCGAGACACTTTCTACTGACTACTTTTTTCCCTGCGTATGTCACACTTTCCTTTTTCTTTGCATATCTCACAGTTGTTTGTTGAAAACTGGTCATTCTAGTTAACACATTATAATAGTTCTGTAATTTGATATTTTTCCCTGAAGATTATTGTTTTTTCTGCTTTTTTGTTTATTGTTTAGTAATTTGCCTGAGCTACTTCCGTGAAATCTGTCACCTTTACAGTATGATTCCACTGATACTTTGATCAGCTTGTATATAGACAGAAAAAATACTTATATCTTTGTATTCATTGTAAGTATTTTCTTTAATTTTTAGGTCTGTTTTCCTAGGGGTCATCTCATATGTCTGTGTAGTTTGGTGGTGAGAGGTCATATTTAACCACCTTGTGAATAAGTCTTCTGTCAATGACTGTGTGTATGGGGTGGGTAATGCATTTAAAGCTCAGACTGTTTTAATTTTGCTCCAACCTTTATCTGTGCCCTTTAAGGTCTTTATGCGCATTTATATAACCTTAGGTTTAGTTAGGAGTATGTGAATAGCTTGAGTTGGTATTCAGGTGCTCTCTGCATGTGCTCTCAGCCATAATTATGGTTTCTCCAACCACAACTACAACCTTGGATGACAAGAACAATTGGTACTTCCTAATTCTCCACTGTTGAGATTATCATGTCCACGAAACATGTCCCTGGGAATGGACATCATCCAGCACTCCAAGTCAGGTGAGCCCCTTTATATGCACAGATAAAATGCCAGCCTCATTGCCTACCCTAACCTGGTAGAACCTTCATATCAACCATACTGGACAACAGCAATTGTGAGATACCATTAACTGTAAGTTTCTTCTCACTTTCTTCAAATGTGAGGAGACATGTAGCTAGAAATTGATGAAAAGGGGTATATCAGGAAAGCAGCACTTGACTCAATCTTGAAATGCATTGCTGCATTTGTGAGAGTTTTGATCAATCCGCCAGTCCCCGAACCTTCATAGAAACTAGCATCCTTCTCTTGGCCATTTATCAGTGTGATGAACTGGGCCAGGCCATAGCAAAAGAGAAATGGGCCATTTCCCAAAACACATATACCTAAAACATAAATATTTAACCCAATTTCTGACTTTCCTACCAAAGATTCAACATATTTCAATCTTCACTCTTTTAATCCTCCTTCCTTAGAAGAGCAAAGTACACAGTTAGTTTTGCCAAGTGCAGCTTACTCAACCCCCTGAAGACAGTGCAAAACTGACTTAGTATCATATAAGCATTCACCTCCATTATTCTTGATTCTTTAGTACAGCATCAAGAATAATGTCCACAAAAGGCAGACAGAATGCAAAGAAAGAATAAAGTAAGATAGAGAAATACACAAGGTTGTTTAAAAAATACGTGTTTTTAAATGGAGCAGATAATTTGCTGTGAAGGTTTTTGGTTTTAGGTGTATCTGTAGCAAGTTTCTTTATTTATTCACTTTGCTTTATAGATTTCTAGCTCCATATTTCAATTGTTTGCTTTTCTTTTAAATATTAGTTCATTTCAAAGCCAAAATAAACAGATAATGGAGGAATAGAGTCTACAATGGAAAATCCTCCTCACCAAATGGAGGGGTTGGTTTTGGAACAACAAAAAGATATTGTGTAACATTAACACTAGATCTACAGGGAAGTAAAAAGTTAACATAGTGATTTACTGTGCATTGCCATGATTCCATAGTGAAGTCTCCAGAAATGATATGTAGAGACAGAAGTTCATTGTAAATGAATATTTGTTGATATTTCCAAATGTGTTCTGAGGTTACTATAACATCTAGAATAAATTGCAAGAAATATACAGTGAAAAGTATTCAAAAGTAGAAGCATTTCTATCTGTATTATCTTGAAAATAATATTTTACCCTGTGTATCTTGGTAGTGGCATGTTTATAAGTTCATTCTTCCCCAGCAAAAATCAGTTATGGTATTACAGAGCAAAATTCCTTTTGAAACAGATACCACTGTACATACAGATAATATTATCACCTTAACTAATAATATTATATTAGTTAAACCTAAACATGAGCTCTAGAATATAATCAAATGAAATGCCTCTAAAAGGCATAAAACTAAACCAAAGTAAAAAATAAAAACAAGAAGTAGGAAATTATTCCTAAATTACAGTAGAGATCTTTTCTCATAAGAGAATTCCCTACAGGAAAAGAAATGAATAGAGAAGCTTTCCTTTATCATTTTATAATTCATAGAGAGATTGACAAGAGTGAGGAGGAAGCCTTTGATGCCCAACCTGGCATCAAAGAGAACAAGTGGTTGCTAAATGGCTGCAGAGCCAGAGAACATGTGAAACTTGTTTTTAGAGTTTTCCCTTTATGTACCCGGAGTACAGTAAGTCCTCCCATCATGTCATCAATAGATTTGCAGAAACTGAAACTTTAAGTAACAGAACACATAATGAGACTGTTTTACCATTGACAAATTGATAGAAGTAAGAGTTAAGTTCCTATGACATATTTCTGGCCACAAAAACATCACCAAACTTCTAAATAAAAAACAAAACTCTTCTAATATTAAACACTGAAATAAATGTGAGCTATACATATATTTGAGATAGATTCATAACATCATTATTTACTCACTTACTCCAGTTGAGGATCTTGGGTGGCCAGAACCTATCCTGGCAGCTCAAGGTACAAGGTGGGAACCAGCTCTGGACCGGAGGTCACCCCATGGTGGGGTGACTCACACACACACTGATTCAGACAGGAACCATGTGGACATGCCAGTTCCCCTAATGGGACCAGCTTTGGGATACAGGAAGACCAGGAGAAAACCCACACAGACATGGGGAGAACATGCAGACTCCTGCTGGGAATCAATATATTTTTTCTTATCAACATTATAAGGGAGCCACATTGTTTGAAACAGCATTATTTAAGTACATCTGTACTGTGTCAGTCAAGGTTCCAGCAGGAAGCAGATGGTAAACTCAAGCTAGGTTAACTCTAGAAGGTTTAAGAAAGGGGACTGTCAGCAAAGCTCTGAGGAGAATAGAAAGAAATTGCAAGGAATAGTGAAGCACACTGGGGCTAACAATAATAGAATTGTTACCATCCCAGGTCCAAAGGACCCAGAAGAAAGTGCATGTACAGAATCAGAAAAAGAAAGCCCCCTAAGGGGACATAGCATAGCAAATATGAGATGTCCTTACAGGTTAAGACCCTGGGGAATAAAGACCATAACCTCTCTCCTTTCTCCCTGTAGCCTGGTGCTGTGGCTCACAGGGTCCACATATCACAGGAAGCTGGAGAACTAGGAAACCCATTGTTGTCCTTTGTACAGATCAGCCTCCTGGCCCTGGGAGAGCGTAGGTGGAGGGATAGGGAGTGGGTCTGGAGGGGCAAAGGGAAGAAAGCTAACCCTTGTTGCCAGTTTGGAATGCTCCTTCTGTGGGACACTCCAAGGGAGGGACATGGTTAAAAACAACCACAACAAAATTAAATGTGATCACAAAAGAGGATGTGTCAATTTCAGGACCCAATTCAGATTTTCCTAGGAAGTGTCTCCCTCCCCTCTCTGATAAACTACCTAGTGAGTCTCCTTGTGAGACAGTTTGTGGTCCCCCCTCTTTTGAACCACACGAAGTGTTTCTGGGGCCATTTGGAGAGTTTAGTAGAATCCTGTATTTTTTCAAAAAGCTGCTATGTACCAGATATTTTGTTAAAAATAGGTAATATAAAGGTAAGATAAAGACTCAATTCAAGTCCTCATAGCCCTCATGGGATGAAAGGAAAGAGATCCTTAAGCTATGTCTCTATGAACCTATTTAGGAAAACTAGAGAAGACAGACAATAGGGAGGAGAACGAGGACTGGGACCCATCTCTCCCCTTAAGTACTATATATGTGTTGAATTATTCTTTCTTTTACTAACCTTATGAGAGTCATCCTGTTTGTGTCCCCACTTCATGTATGAGAACACTGGGGCCAGTAATTTTTTTTTCAAGATGGAGTCTCAGTCTGTTGCCCAGGCTGGAGTGCAGTGACACAATCTCGGCTCATTGCAACCTCCATCTCCAGGGTTCAAGCGATTCTTTTGCCTCAGCCTCCCAAGCAGCTGGGACTGCTGCTGGTGCACGCCATCATATCCAGCTGTTTTTTGTATTTTTAGTAGAGGCAGGATTTCACCATATTGCCTAGACTGGTCTCAAACTCCTGACCTCGTGACCCACCTGCCTCAGCCTCCCAAAGTGCTGGATTACAGGTGTGAGCCACCGCTCCCAGTCGAGGCCAGTAAATTTTAAGTAACATGCTCAAGGTCACACCATAAGTAAGTCATGAAGATGGTATTTGAGCTAGGTAGTATGGAATTTAATGTTACTAAGAAAATGCTAAGATCAATATAAAGAAATTTTATTGTCTTATGTATTTTATTATCTAACATTACAATGATCATAGTTATTATCAAATTATTTTAAACAAATTTGTGTACATAAAAGTTATAAATAATTTAAACTGCATTCAATTCACAAACACAGTAACACTCTAGAATCTAAATTGAGGAAGTATGGCTAAACACAGCTTCATAAAGCCATCATGATATTTATGATTCCCTAGGAAGAAATAGACAGATCCATCTCTTCCATACATATATTATCTTCAGCATTTCTCTTCATTATAGTGAGTATAATTTTGTTTGTATCAGCCAATATTTTAGAGCAATTATGCATAGACCTTTAGTGTTCAGTAATATAACTCAATAGCCTCTCAACTTTAAATCAGTAACATATTTCTTATAAAAAGCAACAGTTCCTATGGAAGGCTGTTAAAGATGAAAAACACAACAAAAATCAAACACTCCAAGACCTTAAGCATAGGGTGTGCATTCTACTATTTATACTGAAAAAGAAACTGCTTATAAATTGATAGCATTATAGCTATGTTTTATTCTTGAGGTAGAAAAAAAGTTACAGAATAACAATGGGTTTTTTTCCCCTGAGCCTGCTTTACTTCCCAGCCTTGAAGTAATTTAAGTGCTTAGAAAAGCATGTTGAGATGATTAGTCTGCTCTGATGCTATTTTTGCACAGTAAATAGAGTTTGTAGGTATAAAAATAGTAAACCGTCTCCCTGTTAAGTAAACAGTAATTCAGTAAATCAGATCCATTGACCTTCTAGTCAATCTGAATCCTTATACAATTTAAGTTGTAAAAAGAGTCAACCACAGTTCCATCACTCATGTTCAGTATGTATGTGATGGATATTTAGCTCCAGCTATTATGCAAGGCATGCCCTGAGAACCTATCTCTAGCTAACATTTTGGGGCACTAGTTTCTCTTTGCTGGGTTATGCTTACACACATTTACTGAAGATTGTGAGTAAAGTTACACCATGAGTATCCTTGGAGAAATTATTTAACCTCTCAATGCTCCCATTTCCACAACCATCAAAGTTGTATTATAGTTTCTTATTTTAGGGTTGTTGGGTGAAACAAATCAACCGATAGATGGAAATGATGTAATTTTGACAGGTACTGTTTATAACACCCAGGACCTTGCTTATTGGGAAAGTACAATTATTGTCTCTGTATTACTGGGGGACACTGAAGCTCAAAGTTTAGTACTGTCCCCAAGGTCATAGAGCTGGTGTGCTGTCATACCAGGATCCATACCCTGTCCTGTCTGACTCAGTTGAGGCTCTGAGCCGCTAGCTGTGGCACATTGCCGTCATCCTATCATCATTTCTGCTGAACTCACCTTAAATCCAGACTTCTGTCATCAAAGAAAAGCTTTCTCTCAGTAAAAATGAGTAAATTATCAGAATTCATATTGGTAATATTTTAATATGCAGCAACATGTTTTATCCAACTATGGAGGGCTATATTCTGGCTTTAGGACAAAATTACCCTGAGGACCATCCAGCTTTTTCGACAGACACAATAATTTCTGAAAGATAGCCCTTATGTTCTCGTTAATGTTGTTTTAATTTTTTAAATTCGGTATGTCTGTGTATGTCACCAAAGCCTTCTTAATGACACTGGGAGGTTTTAGTTCTGTCTTATGGTAATTGTAGCGGTCAATGTTTCGATAAATTGTAAATGTACACTTGTATTATTACTACCATTTATTAAAATATTGAACCTCTTGAGCTTAGGAGTTTTACATCTTTCTAAAAGCCTTGTACCATTAATATCAGTGATTTAAGTCTTAATAGCATAAGACCCCACAGTGTGTAAGTCTTGTAGTTCTGAAAAATTGGGACTTACCTTTTATTATGAAGATCACATCAAAATGTGTATGTAGTGGTGGGAGCTCAGATAATTTGACCAAGATTTTTCTTGATATCTTATACTCCTCAGGATCTGAGGAGCATAAGATGGTGAAGAAAACCAGTATCTTTGGGGAGTGTATTTAGGGCCATTCTGTGTGCTGTAGAAGTACATGCTGTTGAGTGAGGCTAGAAAATTAGGATTCTGAGAATGTTTCTTAAACTCTTGGGGCTTCAGTTTTCTCATCGCTTAAGGAGGTGGCCCTTGATCTGTTTACTGTATACATTCTATGCAATTGAAATGCTGAAAACATTTTATGTAAATTCATTTTAAAAAATATTTTGACAGGCTGGGTGTGGTGGCTCATGCCTGTAATCCCAGCACTTTGGGAGGCCGAGGCAGGCAGATCACGAGTTCAAGAGATCGAGACCATCCTGGCCAACATGGTGAAACCCCGTCTCTACTAAAATACAAAAATTATCTTGGCATGGTGGCGTGCACCTGTAGTCCCAGCTACTTGGGAGGCTGAGGCAGAAGAATTGCTTGAACCCAGGAGGTGGAGGTTGCAGTGAGCTGAGATTGCACCACTGCACTCAAGCATGGGGCCTGGCAACAGAGCAAGACTCTGTCTCAAATAAATAAATAAATAAATAATTTAAAAAAATATTTTGACAATATCCTCTGGAAGGTCATTAGCACTGAATTGTTATAAGTCAGTATAGCCCATTTATCTTAGTCTGTTTGGATTGCTATAACAAAATGCCATAGATGGAGTGGCTTATAAGGAACAAAAATTTATTTCTCACATTTGTGGAGACTGGGAAATCCACTATCGAGATGCCCACAGATTTGGGGTCTGCTGAGAGCTCACATTCTGGTTCCTAGGTTGCACATTGTAGTTGCATCCTCACATGGTTGGAAGGGCAACAGAACTTTCTCTTTTATGAGGTCACTAATCCCATTCAAGATAACTCTGTTCTCTCCTTTATGACTCAGTTACTTCCCAAAAGCCTCTCCCTCTATGACCTTGAAGTGAGAGTAATTGAACATATGAATGATAGAATTTGAACATGAATTTTCGAAGGGCACAAACATTCAGACCATAGAGCTATCCCATCCAGAGTCCAAATTATTCTGTGAGCCTCAGGATCCCACAGACCATCTTGAGGAACCCTCATTCTTTGGCTCCACCAGTGCCTGTTGGAGTCCCCCACAGGGCCCTGGAACTCCAGTTTCTCCTTCAGCCTGGGGTGACGCCATGTATTTAATGGCTCTTCTATGGCCCATTTGCAGGAGACTTCCTCTTTACCGTGAGTCACTTAAAATTATGAGTGAAAAGAAGACATTGATCAATTTGGAAGAGTGGAACAGATGATGTGCATGTAGCTCTCTCTGCCCAAACACAGTGACTATCTGGTTCTCAGGATGCTGTGATAGCCCTTGTAGTTGACTTTCCTCCAGAACCAGGCTTCACATTTGTGCCTCTTCAGCTGTGCACTGTCCTTGTGTCCCTTCAGTGGCGAGAGTCCTCTGGTGAGGGGTATCAAAGAAGGCTGACAGCAGAAATGCTGGGATGCCCCCTAGGATTCTTAGCCTACATACCTTTGGAGATGACACCCTCAGTATTTGTTTTACCAGTGAATTTCCTTTTCCAGCCCCACTTCACAATTAGATATTTACTTCCATGTCTAAGGACAGGTAGGGATGATTTTATTTTTTTAATCTTGAAACTGTAAATGACTGTTAATACCATACGATGTTAAAACTTCTTTCTGTACCCAGCCCCTTTCACACACCACATCCTCTTTTTACCAGTGAGGAACCAAAGCCTACATCAAGTCACAGTAATTACTGGCAGAACTCAAATTTAGTTCATATGACTTGTGTGAACTTTCCAACATACTGTGTAACTTTTATGGGAATAGTCCTTTTCTTTCATTTTTTTTTCTAAATTATCTCTAACGTGTTCCCTGTAATTCTGTAACTTTGGTTATTTTTTCATAGCTTTGGAATTGTTAGAGAAAACACTAGGGCTGCCAAAATATATTTGTAAATAATTATTCTAAAATATTCTCCTGTATTTTAAAGTTTGCTGATCTCTAAGACCTCCTAGTAATATACAGTATAATAATATAGTTATAGTAATATAGAAAAAGACAATAGGGTGGTCCTGGTTGATAATTTTTATAAGTACATAGGAATTAACTGAAAAATAATTAAGGATTGTTCCCACAATGTTTATTTTTATTTTAACTGCTGTCCAAATGAAGGCTGCTATTCCTTAACATTTAATTAATTTCTCTGAGAAAGCATATACACTTTTTCGTTTAATCTGAGCTGGATAGTACTTTCTAAATTATGTTTGGTTAATCTATTTTTACTTTATTTAGGGTTCTAATATATGTCGATATACTTTATCTTCACTTCCTCCCATTGAACATTTTATGCAAAAGTTTATAGTAACTTGATTTTTTTAATCAAAAATGTAAATGTAGAAAATTCTGGGTGCTCACTATATAGGGAGTGTCACTATTCCATTCAAATGGTTGAAATTTTTAAAAAGTTATGTTAGTGTCATTTATACTGAAAAGAATTTCACTCTGAGTTTTGAAGACTCATCAGATATGTATGAGTATTTTGAAGCAGTTTAGTGTTAGAATCATGACATCAGCTGACCTTAGGACATCCATGTGCACCTGAGGCATTTAAAGGTCTTGCCAATGCAGATCCAAGAAGAACAATTTTCTGTATTTAGGTGACTGAACAAGTAGGATGTCACATCATAGAGTATCACTTAAAAGAAGCATAATGTTTATTTTCAAATAAACTTTTATTGCTATCTTTAAAAATAATTTAACTTCTAATATGATTGGGTAAGTTAATCATTTTTATATAGCGGTGGTTTATCTAGGATCAGCTTCAGAGACTCATTGGTACTTTCTTGGCACTTTTGTTACAGTAACAGTAATGATGCTGAAATTCCCCAAATATCCTAGAGTTGAAATGTCATCCAAATTACACTTGTGCTTATTGGGTCAAGTTTTTCTTAATTCCTCAGTTGGCTTGGAGAAGTATATGAACTCTTTCTTGCCATGCTACATTCCAGGGAACAGGGCCCTTGCAATCCTGAATGTGAATGTATCTTCACAAAACATTCACTTATATATTAATCAAATGGAGGTCCAATTTGCATTGAAATATGCATGCACAAAGATGATTGCATGGGGAAGAAAAAGCAAAAAGTTAGAATCAGTGTTGCGGGTCAGTAGAAAGAACACAAACCCTATAGTGTGTAGCCTGGATTAAGCCATGAACTGACCAGTAGCCAGCTTGTGTGCACTTGAGCAAGTTACTCAGCAACCGAGTTTCCTCATGTGTAAAATAGAGATCATGATACCTTTTTCACAGGGTTTTTGTGAGATTTAGTGAACCAGTGTGTGGGAGGGTACCTGGAGCAGTTCCTGAGGAGGGTCCTAATAAATGTTGAATATGAATTTTTACTGCTTGTATTCTCACAAATCTTAACACAGTTTAATCACATCGAAAAAAAAAAAAGACCATGGGGTTCAGGGCCAAGATGGCCGACTAGAAACAGTGACAATCAAAGGCTCCCATCTGAAAGAAGCATAACTAGCATGCGAATCCTTCACCAGCAACCAAGGTATCCAGGTTCTCTCATCAGAACTAACTGGATGACAGACGTGATCCATGGAAAGGAAGGAAGAGCAGTGTGGTGCTGTGGCCCACCTGAGAGTCATATGGAGCAGAGGAGTCCCCATCCCCCAGCCAAGGGAGGCAGTGAGTAGAGTGTGCTACCCAGTCGGGGAAACTGTGTTTATCCATGAAACTGTGCAGTGCATGGATCAGAAGATCCTACTCTCAAACCCATGCCACCAGGGCCTAGGGTCCCAACCCTGGAGTGGCTCAGATTCTCAACAGCCTCTCAGCTAGAATCTG
Source organism: Plecturocebus donacophilus (assembly GCA_004027715.1). Lineage (NCBI taxonomy): Eukaryota > Metazoa > Chordata > Mammalia > Primates > Pitheciidae > Plecturocebus > Plecturocebus donacophilus. Next base: position 45,394 of record PVKP010006666.1, on the reverse strand, counting down.
CCTAAGCATGAAGAGCTCCCAGGGGAAAGGGGCAAGTAGCACCACAGCTGTGGCTATCTGCTGCCTAAGCCGATTGAGCTTTTTGGGAGGAGGGCAGCAGTCAGCACTGGTACTCACAACTACCTAACACACTAAGTTCCCTGGGTGGGGGAAGGGTGGCATCTATCTCTGTAGCTCCAGGCTGCACGTTTCCCCTGCTGGAGCCAGGGAGACTGGATGGTTTGGTCCCCAAGAAGTGTTCCCCACAGCCCAACACAGCTATGGCATACTGTGGCCAGAGCACCTCTTCAGAACTGACCCTGACTGTAGGATACAATAAATTCCTCTTCAAAGTTTATCCTGTTAACTTACTTTAAAATTCAAGAAGAGAAAAATTGTTAAGTATAATGAGTTCTGACTGCCTCTTCAAAAAACCAATATGTCGGTATGTTCAGCTCCCCTGTCCTATGTTCTCCATTTTAAAGTTTGACTTCCTTGTTCTATATGCCTCCTTGCCCCTAGTTTCAGTAAACAACCCCCTCTTAACCTCAATATTCACATATTTAGAGTCCTTGGTCATTCTAGTCACCTTCTCTGTAGCCGTCCTTCCTGCCAAAACTGCTCACCCCTCCCACTCTGTCTCATACCCCTGCTCTCTTCAAAATAGCCAATCGGAATTAGCTTAGACTGTGTGGTCCAACCCTAGGGACTAGCTGCATTAGGGATAAGAACTGCTCTCCCTTCCCTGTCTGGTGTGCTCTCAGCATTGCTCCATCTGTGAGATGTACCCTTCTATAGAAGTAAATTTGCCTTGCTGAGAAAATTTCTGTTTGAGTGCTATTTCTTTCGCAGCACCAAAAACTTGTTTCTAATACTGACACATTCTTTCTCACTGGGCAGAGCTTCCTTGCAGAAACTCCAACAACTCTAGCCAGAGGCTCAGAAACAGAACCCGAATCTCCCTGGTGTGAGCCCCTTGGCGAAGGGGTGGCTGCAATCTCTGCAGACCAGCAGACTTAAATTAACCTTTCCTTCTGGTGGTTCTGAGGAATCTGGGCAGCCGAGATGAGTGGGTTTCCCCCAGTGAAGCACACCCCTTCCACCAAGGGACAGTCAAAGTGCTTCATTAATGGGTCCTGTTGTCTATGCCACCCAACTGGGTGAGACTCTCCAACTGGAGTTATCAGACACCTTATACAGGAGTGATCCTGTTGGCATTAGGTTTGTGCCCCTTTGAGAAGATCAACCCAAGCCACATAATCATCATATTCTCCAAGGCTGAAGAGGTTAGAGATGCCAGAATAGGGAGCAGGCACCCATCTTAACTGACATCTCAAGGTGCAGGTGTGAACCAGATGAATAGGACCTGAAGTGAACCCCCAGCAAACTGCAGCAGCCCTGCAGAAGAGGGACCTAACCATTGAAAGAAAAGCAAACAGAAAGCAACAACAGCATCAACAACAAGTCCCCACAAAAACCTCGTCCAAGGGTCAGCAGCCTGAAAGAACAAAACTAGACAAGCTAATGAAGATGGGAAAGGATGCAATGAAAAAATGCTGAAAACCCAAAAGGCCAGAGGGTCTCTTCTCCTCCAAATGATTGCAAGACCTCTCCAGCAAGGGCACCGAACTGGATGGAGGATGAGATGGATGAGTTGACAGAAGTAGGCTTCAGAATATGGGTAACTAAAAACCCTAGTGAGCTAAAGGAGCATGTTCTAACCCAATGCAAAGAAGATAAGAACCGTGATAAAAGGTTAGAAGAGCTGCTAACTAGAATAACCAGTTTAGAGATGAACATAAATGATGACCTGATGGAGCTGAAATACACAGCAAGAGAACTTTGTGAAGCATACGGAAGTATCAATAGCCAAATCAACCAAGCAGAAGAAAGGATATCAGTTTGAAGACCACCTTGCTGAAATAAGGCATGCAAACAAGATTAGAGAAAAATTGAAAAGGAACAAACAAATCCTCCAAGAAATATGGGACTTTGTAAAAAGACTGAACCTATGATTCACTGGAGTGCTTGAAAGAGATGGGGAGAGTGGAAACAAGCTGGGAAACATACTTCAGGGTGTTATCCAGGAGAATGTCCCCAACCTAGCAAGACAGGTCAACATGCAAATTCAGAAAATATAGAGAACACCATTAAGATACTCCATGAGAAGATCAACCCCAAGACACATAATCGTCATTTTTTCCAAGGTTTAAATGAAGTTAAAAATGTTAGGGGCAGCCAGAAAGGCCAGGTCACCTACAAAGGGAAGCCCAACAAATCAACAGCAAACTTCTTAGCAGAAGCTCTACAAGCCAGAAGAGACTGGGGACCAATACTCAACATTCATAGAGAAAATAATTTTCAATCCATAATTTTGGATCTAGTCAAACTAAGTTTCATAAGTGAAGAAGAAATAAAATCCTTTTCAGAAAAGAAAATGCTGGGGGATTTCATTACTACCAGGCCTGCCTTGCAAGAGCTCCAGAAAGAAGCAATGTGGAAAGGAAAAACTGGTACCAGCCACTGCAAAAACACACCAAAATATAAAGACCAATGATACTATGAAGAGACTACATCAACTAGTGTGCAAAATAACTAGCTAGTGATGACAGGATCAAATTCACACATAACAACACTAACCTTAAATATAAATGGGCTAAATGCCCCAATTAAAAGACACAAACTGACAAATTGGATAAAAACTGACAAATTGGATCAAGAGTCATGACCCATCAGTGTGCTGTATTTAGGAGACCCATCTCATGTGCAAAGACACACATAAGCTCACAATAAAGGGATGGACGAAAATTTACCAAGCATATGGAAAGCAAAGAAAAAGTAAGACTTGTAATCCTAGTCTCTGACAAAACAGACTTTAAACCAACAAAGATCAAAAAAGACAAGGGCATTACGTAATGGCAAAGGGAACAATTCAACAAGAAGAGCTAACTATTCTAAATATATATGCACCCAATACAGGAGCACCCAGATTTATGAAAAAAGTTCTTAGAGACCTACAAAGAGACTTAGACTCCCGTACAATAATAGTAGGAGACTTTAACACCCTTGTCTCAATATTAGATTAATGAGACAGAAAATTAACAAGGATATTCAGGACTTGAACTTAGCTATGGATCAAGGAGACCTGATAGACATCTACAAAATGCTCCACCCCATTCAACAGAATATACATTTTTCTCAGTGCCACATGGCACTTTTTCCAAAATTGACTACATAAGTGGAAGTACAACACTCCTCAGCAAATGCAAAAGAATCGGAATCATAGCAAACAGTTTCTCAGACCACAGTGCAACTAAATTAGAACTCAGGATTAAGAAACTCACTCAAAACCACACAATTACATGGAAATTGAACCACTTGCTCCCGAATGACTCCAGGGTAAATAATGAAATTAAGGCAGAAATCAAGAAGTTCTTTGAAACCAATGAGAACAAAGAGACAATATACTAGAATCTCTGGGACACAGCTAAAGCAGTGTTAAGAGGGAAATTTATAGAACTAAATGCCATCAGAAAGCTAGAAAGGTCTCAAATTGATACCCTAACATCACTATTAAAAGAGCTAGAGAGCCGTGAGCAAACCAGTCCAAAAGCAAGCAGAAGACAGGAAATAACTAAGATCAGAGCAGAACTGAAGGAGATAGAGACATGAAAACCATCCAAAACAATCAGTGAATCCAGGAGCTTGTTTTTTGAAAAAATTAACAAAATAGACCACTAGCTAGACAAATAAAGAAGAAAAGAGAAAGGAATCGAATAGACACAATAAAAAATGATAAAGGAAATATCACCACTGTCCCCACAGAAATGCAAACTACCATCAGAGAATGCTATAAACACCTCTACACAAACAAACTGGAAAATCTAGAAGAAATGGATAAATACCTGGACACATACACCCTTCCAAGGCTAAACCAGGAAGAAGTTGAATCCCTGAGTAGGCCAATAACAAGTTCTGAAATTGAGGCAGTATTTAATAGCCTACCAACAACAAAAAGAATCCTAGGACCAGATGGAGTCACAGCCGAATTCCACGAGAGGTACAAAGAGGAGCTGATATAATTTCTTCTGAAACCATTCCAAACAACTGAAAAGGAGGGACTTCTCCCTAACTCATTTTATGAAGCCAGCATCATTCTGATATCAAAACCAGGCAGAGACACAACAAAAAAAGAAAATTTCAGGTCAATATCCCTGATGAGCATTGATGTGAAAATCCTCAGTGAAACACTGGCAAACCAAACCCAGCAGCACATCAAAAAACTTATCCACCACAATCAAGATGGCTTCATCCCTGGGATCCAAGGCTGGTTCAATATATGCAAATCAATAAATGTAATCTATCACATAAACAGAACCAGAGACAAAAACCACATGATTATCTCAATAGATGCAGAAAAGGCCTTTGATAAAATTCAACACCCCTTCATGTTAAAAACTCTCAATAAACTAGGTATTGATAGAACATACCTCAAAATAATAATAGCTATTTATGACAAACCCACAGCCCATATCATATTGCATGAGCAAAAGCTGGAAGCATTCCCTTTGAAAACAGGTACAAGACAAGGAGGCCCTATCTCACCACTCCTATTCAACACAGTATTGGAAGTTCTAGCCATGGCAATCAGGCAGGAGAAATAAAGGGCATTCAAATAGTAGGAGAGGAAGTCAAATTGTCTCCATTTGCAGATGACATCATTTTATATTTAGAAAATCTCATCTGAACTCCAAAACTCCTTAAGCTGACAGACAACTTCAGCAAAGTCTCAGGATACAAAAATCAATGTGCAAAAATTACAGTTATTCCTTTACACCAACAATAGACAAGCAAAGAGCCAAATCATGAATGAACGCCCATTTGCAGTTGCTACAAAGAGAATAAAATACTTAGGAATACAGCTAACAAGGATGTGAAGGACCTCTTCAAGGAGAACTACAAACCACTGCTCAAAGAAATAAGAGAGGACACAAACCAATGGAAAATCTTTCCATCCTCATTGATAGGAAGAATCAACATCCTGAAAATGCCCATACTGCCAAAAGTAATTTATAGATTCAATGCTATTTCCATCAAACTACCATTGACTTTCTTCACAGGATTAGAAAAAACTACTTCAAATTTCATACAGAATCAAAGAAGACCCCATAGAGCCAAGACAATCCTAAGCAAAAAGAACAAAGCTGGAGGCATCATGCTACCAGACTTCAAACTATACTACAAGGCTACAGTAACCAAAACAGCATGGTACTGGTTCCAAAACAGACATATAGCCCAAAGGAACAGAACAGAGACCTCAGAAACAACACCACACATCTACAACCGTCTGATCTTTGACAGACCTGACAACATCAAGCAATGGGGAAAATATCTCCCGCTCAATAAATAGTGCTGGGAAAACTGTCTAGTCATAGGCAGGAAACAGAAATTGGGCCCCTTCCTTACACCTTAGACAAAAATAAACTCAAGATGGATCAAGCTGGGCGCAGTGGCTCACTCCTGTAATCCCAGCACTTTGGGAGGCTGGGGTGGGTGGATCATGTGGTCAGCAGTTCAAGACCAGCCTGACCAACATGGTGAAACATCGTCTGTACTAAATATACAAAAATTAGCCAGGCGTGGTGGTGTGTGCCTGTAATCCCAGCAACTCAGGAGGCTGAGGCAGGAGAATTGCTTGAACCTGGGAGGTGGAGGTTGCAGTGAGCTGAGATCACACCACTGCACACCAGCCTGGGTGACAGAGGGAGACTCTGTCTCAGAAAAAAAAATGGATTAAAGACTTAAAACTGTAGAAGAAAACCTAGGCAGTACCATTCAGGACATAGGCATGGACAAAGACTTTATGAAACAGCAAAAGCAATTTCAACAAAAGCCAAAATTGACAAATGGGATTTAATTAAACTAAAGAGTTTCTGCACAGCAAAAGAAACTATCATCAGAATGAACAGGCAACCTTCAGAATGGGAGAAAGTTTTTGCAATCTATCCATCTGACAAAAGTCTATTATCTAGAACTTACAAAGAACTGAAACAAATTTGCTAGAAAACAACTCCATCAAAAGTGGGCGAAGGATATGAATAGACACTTCTCAAAAGAAAACATTTATGTGGCCAAGAAACATGAAAAAAAGCTCAGCATCACTGATCATTAGAGAAATACAAATCAAAACCACAATGAGATACTATCTCATTCCAGTCAGAATGGCTACTATTAAAAAATCAAGAAACAGTAAATGGTGGCAAGGCTGTAAACACATAGGAGCACTTTTACACGGTTGCTGAGGATGTAAATTAGTTCAAGCATTGTGGAAGACAGTGTAGTAACTCCTCAAGGATCTAGAACCAGAAATACCATTTGACTAAGCAATCCTATTACTGGGTATATACCCAAAGGATTATAAATCATTCTTCTATGAAGATACATGCACACATATGTTTATTACAGCACTGTTTACAATAGCAAAGTCATGGAACCAACCCAAATGCCCATCAATGATAGACTGCATAAAGAAAATGTGGTACATATAAACCATGGTATATTACACAGCCATAAAAAGGAATGAGATCATATCCTTTGCAGGGACATGGGTGAAACTGGAAGCCATCATCCTCAGCAAACTAACACAGGAACAGAAAATGAAGCACTGCATGTTCTCACTCATAAGTGGGAGTTGAACATGAGAACACATGGCCACAGGGAGGGGAAAAACACACACCAGGGCTTATTGGGGGGCAAGGGGAGAGAACTTAGAGGATGGGTCAATAGATGTAGCAAACCACCATGGCACACATATACTTACGTAACAACCCTGCACGTTCTGCATATATATTCCAGAACTCAAAGTAAAATTAAAAAAAAAAATCAGTACAAAGAAGATAATTTTCTAGTGTGAAATATTTTATGTGGATCCTTTATGTCAACAGAGATAAAGCAAGGGCAAGGAAAATTAATTTCACACTTTAGCCTTCTGCAAATGCCTCTTGTTCCAGGATTACTTTAGCCAGTATCACTTAACCCCAAGGTGAAAATGAATATAGCAAGAGGGGAGAAACAGTTGTTAAATTTATTACAATAGCCAAGCTGTCAAATTGAACATGTTATTTATAGTGTTTCTAATTGTCAACCTAATTTATATATTAACATTTCAGGACAGCATGTGCAGAAATTTAATCAGCAAACTATTATTTCCATGGAGGTTTAGTGATTACATTCTGGGATAGAATTCAGGCTTCAGAATCTCTTCTGCCTCCTCTATCAGGGGGTCCATATGCACAGTGGCAGAATTTGTAGAAAAGTAGAAGTTGTTGTTGTGAGTTACCCATTTGCATATATTACACAATGCTAAACAATTGATCTGAGTTTAGGGGTAGTTCATTGTTTTTTGTTGTTTTTTTAAAACCAGGTGAATTCAACCCAAATCCTTTTAGGAACATAATGGAATGGACATGATTATAACTGGATGAATCAGTTGTTATTTAAATAAAACTGAACTCTAGGGAAATAACAGTTATAAATTGTTGAATTACTAGTAATTGAATTTTAAAATATTTTTAATATTTACATTTTAAATGTTATGTTTATGTTAATTGTACATATGGTTTACATCTAGTATTTTAGTTTTATCTTATTTTCTCTTTTTCTAGTATTTTAGGTTTATCTTATTTTCTCTTTAATTCCTAAGATTGTCAGTGACTTCTCATAATGAATCTCTTAACCTCTAATTCAAGCTAGTGCCTAAATATTGTTGGATTTTTTAACAAATACCACCAACATGGTTGTAGTATTCAAATTTTACCACCCCACATGATAGTCTAGTTTGGGATGATATAAATTGGAAATTTTCGTATAATTTCTGACTTTTCATAGCTGAAGTATTCCCTTGGGACAAGTCAGTACTTAGCTTTTGGATACTAATGTGCCTGCAACTACATGAGGCCAACCAACATTTTTTGGGCAACATTTTATAATGAAAACTTTAAAAATTACAGGAATGTTGAAATAATTGTACAGTAAACACTTATATAGCCACCCCCAAGATTCTACAGTTAACATTTTACATACTTGCCATATCATGTGTTTATCTCTGCATTCATCTTTTATTTTTGTTATATGTATTTCACAGTAAATGGCAATCATCAGTGCATTCCACTCTTAACACTTTAGCATGCATATCATTAAATACAGTTCAGTATTTGTTTATGGTTCTTTTCATTTGTCTTTTGAGGTAAAATTTACACAGTGAAATGTACAAATCCTAAGTGCACCATGAGATGATTTTTGTGAAATGCCTGCATCAGTATAACCCAAACTTTTAGCTAAATATAGGACATTTTCCTCATCCCTCAAATTTCCTTCATGTCCCTTCCTTGAGTCCCACTCCTCACCCCTAGAGGCAACCACTGTTATTATTTTCTTTCAACAGATTAGTTTCAGGAAACCAGTTATCAGCAAAGGCTTTTTTCCCCCCAAAGTTATTGGTTAGATTTGACTACATGCCTAGGTACCCTGCCTGAAGTTCGAATGAACAATCTATTTTCCATTTTCACATCCGTATAACTTTCTGAGGCTATTTCTACTTCTCTTCTGATGGCCTCTTTGCCCTTTTGCCTAAAAATGCAGTCATCTTCTAAGCCCTTTCTCGTAGTTGCAAGTAAGAAAAAGGCAAAGGAGGGCCTCAGGGATCTTCACACTGCATTGTCCTTAAGAAATTAGATGTGCACACCCTTTCAGAGATAAATTTAGCCAACATTTATTAAAGGGCTTACTCTGTACCAGGTTCTAGGATAAACATAGACAATATCAAGATAGATGAAACATGCCAAGGCCTCAGTAAGGGAGACTGACACATAAACCAATAACTATTAACCATTCATTTTGTTTTTAAAAATGTATAGGGCCACTACTTTGTAGATAGCCTTGTACCAAGCAATGGCGACATGGCCCTGAACAAGATAGACATGGTTCCTGCCCTCAAGAGCTTCAGTCTAGAGGTGAAGGCAATTTTTACTGATTGTAAGTGTGCTGATATCACAGAAGTGCAGTGTTATGGGAGTGTATTTGGGCAAATATGACTCAGTCCTTCAGGGAAGTTATAGGTGGTCAGGAGAGACTTCCAGGAGCAACTGCCTTTAAGCAAATGCTAATGGACAAGTAGGAGCACACATTGGTAAAAGGCACATACTGTAGTTAGACCACAGATGTGTGGAAACCACCTAAGAAGAAAGATGGCGTGTTGGAAAAATAGAATGTAGAGAACAAGGAGGGAAGCAACAAAAGGTGGAGGCTGCAGGAAGGGATGGGCTCAGTCAGGCAGGTTCCTATGACATTTCTCCTGAGAGCCTAAGGGTATTTGGCAGGGGCAGCCATCATCATTTTTGCTCTTCACTCCACAAATGAATTACTGACTTTTTGGATTAGCGTCTGTGTTTGACCTGAAGTTGGCTGTACTGTTGTTTCAGCAAGAAGCAGTTCTGAGAGGTGTAGAGTTAAGGCGTCCTAGAATTAAGGAATGATATGACAAGATTTTGGTTTACTGGGACTTCTTAAAGTATGCAGCTATATGTAGTCTTGAGCCCCTGAGAGCAAACCTAAAAGGAGTCTTATGGATCCTCTGATCAAAGGTGTAAAGTTAACCTCCCCCTTCAGAAGCCTAAAATCAGCCCAGGACATGCAGTGATAACCACACTCACTAACAGATCATCCCTGAGTAGTTAGTTCCACAGTTTAAAAATAAATGTAGCCAACTTCTTACTTTTGTATCTCTTTGATTTTCTTGCATTATTTAATAGTTTGTAATAAAATGACTAAGTAGCCATAACAAAAATAATAGCCTAATCTAAGGATTGCTGTGGGACTTAACTTTTTTGTTCATCCCAGATAAAATTATATGTAGGAAAAAAGTCTACAGTGATGCAGCTGCTGCATTGAATTGCATGCTGTTGCTGATATAATCTCCATTACCTTTTTTGTAAATTTAATTTTAATTACATCAGTCTAGTAGGCTCCATACAGATATTTACTTTTAGCATAATGGATTTTTAAGGAAAATGTTCCATTAAAGCATTGAGCATTGAATATTTTATTTGAAAGCAAATGCTAAAGGTATTTTTATAACATTCAATATAGCTACTTTGGGAAAGAGTAAAGTGAAAGTATATTTTAATGGATTAAAAGGAAACCTTTACAGCCTTTACTGTCAGTAGTATTTAGAAGTTCACACTAATAATAATAATATTAATATATAGTTTATAAATGCATTAGAGAGGATAGCTTTACTAAAATTTTTGTTTTGTTTTGATATTTCTGTGTAAAACTGTATCAGTGTTCTTCATATGATATATAACTAAGATAACTCACCCTTTCAATGATGAGACCAGTTATATGCATCCATAAATGTGTGATAATCAAAATATTTAAGCTTATCCCAGACATTAAAATTAAGACAGCATCCATTATATACCCTTGGTATGGGTCACACCTTAAACTCTTCTCTGCAATTTGTAATTTTTTTGAACATATAAGACATATTGCCTGAATATGAGCTGACTCAGACATGGAAGCTCCTGAAGTGAAGATCACTTTGAGTCGGGTAACTATCTGAACAGGGTCACACATTATTAAGTTTTTTTAGAAAGTTCATAAAACTAAACTTAACAATCCTCACATATTTTCAAGGGCCTTGCCTTAATACATTTCTTCCCTTGGCCCCACTTGTGAGGTTCATTCCCTTAGGCAATCCATTGCCAGGTCAAATTCGTAGGTGCTCCAAAGAGCCATGCAGGAAACGGGCCAGTGAGTCTGCTGTGACCTGTATGCAACCTCGCAAAATGTATATGTTGAAAATGTGATAGTATTAAGAGGTGAGGCCTTGAGGGGGCGATTAAGTCACGAGAGCACAGCCTTCATGAATGGGATTAGTGACCTTATTAAAAACGTTGAAGGGAATGCTCTAGCCCCTTGGGCCCCTTCTGCCATGTGAGGATGCAGCAACAGGCACCATCTGAAACAGAGCGTGATTTCATCGGATACCAAGTTTGCAGTGCCTGATCTTGGATTTCCCAGTTTCTAGAACTGTGAGAAGTAAGTTTCTGTTATTTATTAATTGCCTCACCATAAGATATTTTGTTATAGCAGCCTGAATGGACTAAGACTTTTACCCAGCTCACCTCCTGCCCCAGGATCCCATTCAAGCAGGTATGAAGATACTGAGGAATCCTGACATATGTGGAGATCAAAACTGCATTTTCTAAAGCATTGGTTCCCACTGGTTTCATGGGCTATAACGTTTCCATAGACCAGGGAGTGGCAGGGGATTAGATTTAGGATGAAACTGTTCCACCTCAGATCATCAGGAATTAGATTCTCATAAGGAGTGTGCACCCTGGATCCCAGGCATGCCCAGTTAACAATAGGGTTCACACTTCTATGAGAATCTAATGCCACCACTGATTTGACAGGAGGTGGAGCTCAGGCTATAATGCTCACTTGCCCACTGCTCACCTCCTGCTGTGCAGTCTGGTTCCTGGGGGTTGGGGACCTCTCTTCTAAAATGTCTATACCCATGAGACAGATTTAATCTATTTTTTGAAAATGTCATCCGCTGGACAATGTCCAATCAATTGTAAATGGGCTGGTACTGGGACTAATGTTGCCACTTTCTTTTTCAACAGGATGGTTTGTTCGAGTAAGGCAATATCTGTTGTTTTTTTCACCCTTAATTTCCACATGGAATCAGTTAGTCAAAACCAATCTCAACTTCATCTTTCTCTTTCTCCATTAAAAAAGACTTAACTTTTAGCACCACATGCTCTCCTAATTTATAGGTATTTGTGTCATTGTCTATTTGCCAATTAGATGTTAACCTGCCTGGCTGCAGTGGTGGGCAGATTACTCATATCTTTCACATCTCCTAGGACAGAACTTTGCACATGGCAAATTGCAAAACATTTTTGCTAGTAATTTAATTCATTAGTGGTATACAGCAAATCAAAAAACCATGCTTCTTCCCAAAAGCAGTTATTATGGAAATTATATTATACCTATTTTGTGTCTTCACTATTCATTGATAAATATCAACTATAACATATGAATGTTTACCACTTTGATATTTTACATGTTGCCAAAATGGTTTAACTAACTTTTTCTCTCGCCACATACAGTATATTAATTTTCTCTTATAATTGGTTTGTACATTTTGGTTTTTATAAAACCAGATGGTGGATGACATTTTTATTTGGAGGATTGTGTTGACAGTGTAATGAAACGAAGTTATATGAAGAAGGAATATATGCATTTACTAACAATGTTAAGGGTTTAAAGCGTTTTCTTAATAATGTGGAGCAAGCCTTCAGCTATTGTTATTCCTACCAGCTATTGCAAACCATGTAGTACTGGGTAGTAGTTAACAAATATTAAGTCCAGGACACACTGCGGAAAAAAAAAAAAAAAAAAAAGGATTTGGACTTTGGAAATTCAGAGGAGACCTATCATTGAACATTCTTCTTTATTCTAAACTAGTAAAAAGCATTATTAAAGCGTTATAGGTAAGGCTCACTATAGGTTATAGTAAGAAGACAGGTGAGAGGTGTTCCACAAATCACAGGAAATCCCTACCCCCTACTCCTTTATGGAGAAGACTTTCTTTGTTGTCATGTGAGGGGATATAGTGGAAGGGAACCACAGAGTTGATGCAATAAGACAAATGTGAGAGCTTCCCATCTTGTTGTAACAGGCTCTAATAATCCCAGGGTTTCCCTACACTGTTGAAAGAGTGCATATTCATGGTGTGAAAATTAGAGTTATTGTCTGGACATTTTTATCTTTAGTGTGCCACTAACTGACGATTGATTGTAGGTTATTTCAGAGAATTCCTTAGTACCAAAGGCTGCAAGTTAGTGTGGAATTCTCAGGAATGTCTGCTTTTATAGGCCTTTCACCCTCAAGCCCCACCCACGTTCTCATTTCCCACCACTGTAGGACTACATGCTGACTTACCATAGTGGCTGCTAAGAAGGATACATCACAGACCCCAAATGTCCATCTCACCTCTTGCTTATTAATAAGATAGCAGCAGCAAACTAAGGGAAAAGGTCGAAAACATTGACAAAGAAGATGTAGCTTCTGCCTTCTCTATGTTATAGATATTCTAGTAAAATGGACTATGTTTTTGTCTGTAACAATTTTTTTGGAAAAAAAATCAATACGTTTGACTATTTTTAAGGATAAGATCAGACTTGCTTCATGATTGATGAAATACATAGAAATCATTTATTAAGACATCCAAAAGTAAGCAAAAATTCATCATAGAATATTAGAATGTAAACCAAATGTATCTGAGACGAGTCTCAATCAATTTAGAAGTTTATTTTGCAAAGGTAAAGGACATGCCTGGAAGAAATAAACAGAGATTCACAGAAATAGTCTGTGGTCTGTGCCCTTCTCCAAAGATGACTTCAATGATTGAGGATTTCAATTTTTTTTTTTATTTTTTATTGCATTTTAGGTTTTGGGGTACATGTGAAGAACATGCAATATTGTTGCATAGGTACACATGTGGCAGTGTGATTTGTTGCCTTCCTCCCCTTCACCTATATCTGGCATTTCTCCCCATGCTATCTCTCCCCAACTCCCCACTCCCCACTGTCCCTCCCCTATTTCCCCCCAACAGACCCCATATGCACCATGGAATATTATGCAGCCATCAAAAACGATGAGTTCATGTCCTTTGTAGGAACATGGATGAACCTGGAAACCATCATTCTCAGCAAACTGACACAAGAACAGAAAATCAAACACTGCATGTTCTCACTCATAGGCGGGTGTTGAACAATGAGAACACATGGACACAGGGAGGGGAGCACTACACACTGAAGACTTCAATATTTAAAGTGGAATAGTGGGCTAGAGGGAAAGGAGGGAGGGTATGGTCACATTACTGAATCCACATGTTGTAAGAGAGTTGGAGCAGGTAGGGGAATGTTTGATTACATATTTATCTGATGCTCAGCATAAAATAAGGTGAACATAGAGCAGATCTTTGTGGAGATTTTTGACCTTTTCTCTATAGCTGTCTGCTTAGGATTGAAAGGTAAGGCAGCTTCTTGCAGGACTCAGCTCTCAAGCAATTTATTTTTGTTTTGCAGAGTGTATTGGTGTCCCAAATTTTTATTTTTTCACAAGAGTCAGAAAAGTTTTTAAAGGTTATCCATCCAATTGAAGTATTCCTTAAATGTTGCAGTCTCAGTAAATGATCCTGTACTTTGTGTTTGAACACCTCCAATAGTTGTGAATGCATCTCTTAAAAGAGCTTATTCTATGTGGAAATATCTTATAGAGCTAACTTGTCTTCATTTTTAGTTGAAATAATCTCATTGACACCTATCTCATGCTGCTCCTTAGCTCAGTGTGTGTATATCTTAGTAATCTTTGCCAAAACCAAAGCAAGTTTCCCTCTGACCCATTCCTGATTTATTAGCCTTGATTCTGTCTGTCTTCCCTATGATTCTTTAATCATCATTTGTTTTATGGGTTAGGCACAAAATCTGCCTCTTCCTTTGTTCTTCTTGTGGAATCATTTATCTACTTGGTTACCAGTGATTCCCATCACTTCATCTCCTACCCTTACTTGGCCTTCATCAACTGCTGGGTTTCCAAATGTGCCTAAGGCATTTTGGTGACAAGCTTCCAAACATGATAACTTAAATAGCACTTTCCCTTCCAGGACAACTCCCTTATCCAATGACTATGATTCATTACTGTACTACCATTTTTCTAGTCTTCAGGCTGAAAGTATAGTTCCTTAATGTCTTATTTGCATATACAGTCAGTCCCCATTATTCACAAATTCAGTATTTGTACATTTGTCCACTTACTCAAGCTTATTTGTAACCAAAATCAATGCTCATGGTGCTTTGAGGGTTGCTCATGGACATGCACTGAGCAATGTAAAATTTGAGTCCCCTGACATGCACACATTCCCAACTGAGTGGACCAAGGCAATGCTTTGCTTCTTGTTTCAGCTCTCATACTACAAACAGGTGCCCTTTCCTAAGTCTATTTCATGCCACATTGTTCCTACTTTTCTGTTTTTAAAATAGATTTCACCATTTCACATGGCCCCTAAGCTTAGTGCTGAAGTGTTAGTGTTCCTAAGGCTATGGGGTGCCTTAAGGAGAAAATACACGTGCTAGATAAGCTCCATTCAGGCATGAGTTATAGTGCTGCTGGCCAATGTTAATGATTTAACAATATGTATTAAATAGGTGCCTTGAAACAGAAACACACATAAAATAAAGTTATGTTATTGATTGCTCAATAAAAATATTGTGATCATGTACAATGACAGCAGCACAGTTCACAATTGTGAAGATGTGGAACCAACCTAAGTGCATATCACCTGGTGGGTGGATAAAGAACATGTGGCATGTATACACCGTGGAATGCTACTCAGCCATAAAAAGGAATGAAATAATGTCTTTTGCAGCAACTTGGATGGACTAAGTGAAGTAACACAGCAGTAGAAACCCAAAAATTATATGTTCCCATGTATAGGTGGGAGCTAAGCTGTGAGTATACAAAGACATACGGAGTGATATAATGGACCTTACAGACTCAGAAGCAGGAGTGGAAGGGGGCCTAGGGATAAAAAAAAAAAAAAAAAGCCTACATATTAGGTACAATGTATAGTACTTGAGTGACCTGTGCACTAAAAATCTCAGAATTCACCACTATGTAATTCACCCATGTAACAAAAAAACACTTGTACCATAAAAGCTATTGAAATAAAAAATTAAAAAAGAAAATCTTGTGATCAGAGGCTGACAGGAACCTATCCCTGTATTTCTTTTAGGAGTAATGGTTCAGTATTCACAATCCAGTGTTCACAACAACTTCATAGTACTTAAGTTCTGCAAATAATGAAAATCAACTATAATTTAGGATTCACAGAAAAGTTTCCAGAACAGTAAAGATGATTCCTGTATACTCTTAACCCAGATTCCCATTTTACCACATCTGCTTTATCCCCAACTCCTCTGTGCGGGTGTGTACCACACACAGTATATATGATACCATTGTCTCTCTGTATCCATAGGGGATTGGTTCCAGGATTCCTCACAGACACCAAAATTTGCATATGCTCAAGTCCCCCTTATATAAGATGGCATAGTATTTGATTATAACCTACACATCTCCTTCCATATAATTTAAATCATCTCTAGTTTGCTTATACTACCTAATACAATATAAATGCTGTGTAAATAGTTACTGTTATACTGTATTATTATTTGTATTATTGTTATTGTTGTATTTCTTCCCAAATATTTTCTTTCCCCCCCCCACCAAATATTTTCTATCTGTGATTGGTTGAATAGGTAAATAAGGAACCTGCAGATATGGAAGACTGACTATATGTAATTCTAACATATCTTTATATCCTTTGCAACTAAATGCTTCAATGTATATTTTCTAAAAATAAGTATATTTTCTTACATAAGAAAAATACAAATATCAAAATCGGGAAATGAACATGAATTCAATATTACCGATGTATACATCTTTTTAGGAATTACCAGGTGTCCCAATAATACTGGGTCATGTATTGCATTCAGCTGTCATGTTCCTCTAGCCATTCTAAATTTAATACAGCTCCTCAGTCTGTCTTTTTCTTCCTTGACATTGATGTTTTTAAGGAATATACATCAGTTATTTTGTAGAATGTCTTCAGTGTCCTTTGATGTTTGTTTATGATTAGATTTAGATTATGCCCTTTTTGGCAGGAAGATTCCAAGAGTGGTGCTGTGTTCTGAGTACATCATATTAGGAGGAACATGATGTTGGTTTGTTCCATTTCTAGTAATGCTAACTGAATGCTTAGTTGAGAGGGTTTTTTCCACGATTCTCTACCACAAAATTGTTGATGTTCCAGCTAGAGACCCCCAGGAAGACTCCCAGGTTGAACAAAGATGGTTTGTTGGCTACTGCAACATGCCACGAGAAATTGCTGGGTGTCTCAGTAAGAGAAGCTCAGAAAGGAGGTGCTTATTATTGGGTTTTGACTTACGTGTGATTATTTGGGAGAAGTTTCAAGGAAGTGTGGTTTCATTCTAAATTGGATGCTATCAGAAAACAGGGACAATTTCATGATTGGTTATATTAATAATTTTTTTAAAATGAGTATCTCTTTATTCTAGCTTATCCACCATGTCCCATCTTAACTCAAATGAGGACAAAGCTTCTCAAAGAAGTTAATTTAGCATACAGCATCAACGTAAGTCACTGCGTCATCAGGGATATTGCCATGGTTTAAATATCTTTAGGTCCTGGATCCCTTGAGAATCTGATGAAAGTGTTTGACTATCTCCTCAGAGAAATCCACGTGGGGAATAAATTGGGCATACAATATTGGGAGGTTATGGATCTTTCTAAAGTCCAACCATAGACCTACTTTGTGAGGTCCATGGACCCATGTTGGATAGGAAACTTGCACTGCTGCTGCAGAAGGAGTGCCCCCCATCACCCTAACCCCACTTGGTTGCTATGCTACCTGGAAATGCTGGCACAAGTGCATTGATACAAAATGAAGGATACGTCTGCTGATGACAAACTCCCTTAGTTTTTCTTTATCAGAGAATGCCCTTCATTCCTGAATGTTTCCAGTGGAGATCCAAGGATTCTGGGTTAAGAGTTCCCTTTTTTCAGCACTTGAAAACGTTTGCTACTTCCATATGTCTTCATGACTTCTGATAAGAAGTCTATTGTCGTTCAAAGTGCTTTTTCCCTATAGATCAGGTGTCATTTATCTTGAGCTACTTTTAAGACTTTTTACCTTTGCTTTTTGGAAGTTCAGTTGTGATGTATCTTGGTGTGGATTTATTTGGGTTTATCCCATTTGAGATTTACTTCACTTTTGGTGTCTGTAGGTTTATGTTATTTGCCAAAGTTGAGAGATTTTCAGCCATTATTTTTTTAGTACTTTTTTAACCCTGCCATCTTCTTTCTCTCTTCAGAAACCCACAATGACATGAATGTGAGATCTTTTTCTTATAGTCTCGTGAGTCCCTGAGGCACTGTTCATTTTTTCATTTTATTTTCTCGGTTTTTCAGATTGGATATTCCCTGTTGTTCTCTCTTTCAGTTCACTGATCCTTTCCTTTGTGTCCTCCATTCTGCTATTAAGATTTTTATTTCAGTTTTGTATTGCAGGTCTAAAATTTCCATTTGAATCTTTTTTTAAAAGATCTATTTCTCTGCTGAGACTATTCCTTTGTGACACTTTCTATTTCTTCATTTGTTTCAAGCATGTTGATAAGTACTCACTGAAGCATTTTTGTAATTGCTTGTTTAAAATTCTACTCTCTCTGCCATCTAGATGTTGACATCTCTCTTTTTCATTCAGTTTGAGATATTCCTGGTTCTTGCATGAGAAATTATTTTTAATTGAAACATGGACATTTTGGGTGTTAAGTTATAACTTAAGTTACAAGATTCTGGATTTAGCTAAAGCTTCTGTTTTACTTTTAGCTGTTTTCCCCCCACATCTCTTTGGCTGGGAAATGAGGGGTGCTACCTCCTTAGTGCCAGGTCAGGTAGAAATTCAGGTTGCCCACTCAGTCTCTATAGAGACTTGAGCAGGCAGACTTCTACTGTTGGATGAGCAGGGAGCTCTGGCTCTCACTAGGACTCCATGAATGCCTTCCTGGCTGAGAGAGTCAAGAGTGCCTTGTTACTGCTTTCCACATAACCTTCACTGAAACCGTGGAGGAGTGTTGTCCTCACCATCACTGGGCTATAATGGAAACCCTGACCCTACTGAGTATCCTTGAATGCCACTCCAGTAGGGAGTGGAAAGGGGGGTCAGAAGAATGGAGCAAAGCTAAGCCAGTATCTGATAAAGAAGCATCAATCACTCATGCCATGAGAGGGTGCATGTTTGGTCCTTGTTTGTGGTTTGGGCAGTATTCTAAGTTTTTGCCATATCTGATTATGGAGTGGTCTTGCTTTTATTTTATGTCATCAATATCACAAACTGACTGTCTACTATTTGTTCTGTATACAATTATTTATATTCAGCTAAACGCTATCACCTAACTGCAAGAGCCAGGCCAGCTACCATTTGATAGTAGTCAGAGACTTTTTGCTTGTTTATTAATTGCTATTTTTTATTTTGTAATTAATGTGAGCATCCGTACTGAAGTTGGTAGTTAGGTAGGTAGATGGGTAGGGTAGAGAGGTGAGTTGATGAGCAGCTGGATAGGAAAAGAGAGAGCTCTTCATTAGCTAAGTGATAAATGTAAAAAATATTATGCAAACAGAAAATCATTATTTGACAACTATAATAATTTTTTCAGACAATGATCATCAATGAAAGTTTGAGGAGCAACAGCCTATTTATATAACCTCAAACTCTTTCCTCACAAAATACTTATTAGTTACAAGGGAAACAGTTGTTTTATAAAGTAGAAAATGTTAACTACCCTGTTATGATGATGATGACAGTGGTAGTATGGCCAAGCTTTAATGGAAGGTTATGGGTGAAGTACTTTACTTAATTTAATCTAGGTGACATAGATTGTATGGACATTCTCTGAGGTTTATAAAGGCTTATGAACTAGTTCTAGGGCATACACTTTATATTTAACCAAAACAGTCTTCAGACTCAATTTTTATTACCAGCCATGTTATGCAGTCTCTTTCCTGTGCATCTAATTTATCATCACTCAATTTCTCTTTAAATCTCTCATTTGCATTTCTCCTTTTCCTACTGCAGTGGAGATCTCCTCACCTCATATATGGATTACTGCAGCTACTTCAAAGCAATCCTCCCATTCCAGTTTCTTCTTTGTCAAATCTGCAATACAAAACATTTCCCTCTGTGCCTTTCTGTAAGATCCCCTGAAGCATGGCATTACCCTGCCCGCCTCTGCAACTTCAGACACTTCATTTTCAAGACCCTCAGTAATTGATCACTTTACTATCATTTAAACTTTTCTCTTTTCCGAGGAAGTTTTGTTCATCCCCAACCCCCTTCTGTAACAAATTCCATGTCTTTTTCTGCATTGAGAAAGCTCTACTATTATACTATATATCTGAATTCTACTCATTTTCAAGTCATAACTTCCCAAAAATCTTCCCCAATTTGGGTCTCAAAATCAGTCTTGTATCTAGAATGTGCTCCATCCTATCTAATATTGAATAATTTCCCGTTTTCTATGGGTATCGCAGTTTTGACCTTGTCTAAAATGCAAGTTCCTTTGCAATGGGGGCTGTGCAATCTTTCTGTTGATTCCCTAACATCTGGCAGAGTGTTGGGTGCAGAGTGGAGCCTCTGTGAATGGAGGACTTGCTGATTGGTGAATTACTCTAATGTGGGCAGGTGAACCAGGTACAAGTAATCCCCTCTCAGTGAAAGGACAGCTGCATTTTGGACACCTAGTGAAAGATGCTTTTCTTGTAAACTGAAATGTATGATGAATTGCTTTTGGTTCTGTATGTTCTTCAATATATAAGCTTTCTTTTCCATTTGATTATGAGAAAGAATTGCTGTTAAACCCCCAAATTTTCAGCACACAGAGAAACCTCAAAAGACCGATGACACTGATAGCCTAATTATAATTTAACCCCATACACTATACTGCAACAAAATGTGCTTATTCCTCAAATACATCATGCCCCTTTCAAGCCTTCCTCCTTTGCTCATGCTGCTATGTCTTCTAGAAGATATTACCTCCTTCTTACCTGGGAAAGTTTTATTTATATGTCAAGTCCCAGCTTAATTGTAGTCTTCTCTGAGAAACTCTTTTTGGTCATCGGACAAGACTAATTGTTTCTCTTTCTGTGCTTCAGTAGCACTTTACTTATATTCAGTTTCAGACCTTGCTATGCATTATTGGAAATATTACTGTCTTGCCCCATTATATCATGAGATTGAGGGCAGGGCTATGCCTCATGTGACTTTTGTTTTGGAAGCAATGCTATAGCAATCAATAAATTTTAACATGGAAAGCCCTTGTTGAGAACTATGTATGTGAACTCATGCTAGTAGAATGTAAAGTTCCAATTGTATATTATTTTAATAAGTAGATCTGAAAGGCCTCATATAGATCATACTGGGTGTTCTTTAAACAGACTTTAACATGAAAGGAAGAGAAGAATTGCAGATGAATTACACTAATTTGAAGAGGCTTTTTTCTTCCCAAAATTAAAAAAGAACTGAAAACTCTGAAGTCACTAACTTCGCAGTAACTTTATTTACTTGTGAATTGTTTTGTATAAAATATGTTTCAGAAAGAGAAACATCTTGGTTTATCATAATAAAGCACAAAAAAGTTTATAACTTTCTTCAATAGCATGCATGGTTGTAACATTAATATCTAGTTTAATGACTACCCTAGAAATTTTAATACACACATCAAAGAATAAAGATACTCAAAATATTATTTTCTGAAAAACATAAGAAATTTAGGAGGTTTTAATTCTCATCAGTCCTAATTTACATGCTTAATTTAGAATTTTACTTCTTTTTTAACTCCATAAATTAGATTTTTTTAAGACCTAAATTACTACTTTATGCAGCTAATACTTTGGCTTAGCTATGTATTTACCAGTGTGCACACTAACAATTTTTGCATCTCAAACTTTACATTTGAGACAATTTTTCTTCTACCTTCTAAAGGAAGATGGCAGTAAACTCACTTTTTGTTTTTCTTAAAATGTCCTCTTTGACCTTTTTTTGACACATAATTTTGTAGGTTAATTCTAGACAGTGGATTTTTCTCTCAGCATAGTTAAGATAATCTACAGTCTTTCTGGCTTCTACTGCTGTTGCAAAGTCAGCTGAAAATATAATTGTCATGTTGTAGGTAAGCTGTGTTTTCTCTCTGGCTGTTTTTAAGATCTTCTGTTGTTTTTAGTCTTCTTCATTTTCACTATGAAATGGAATTTCTATATTTATATGGAGTTCTTTATATTCACTGTGCCTGGAATTTGTTGACTTTTCTGAATCTGAGGACTGGAATCTTTCAACAAATCTGGGAAATATTCTGCCATTATTTCTTCAAATACTGCCTCTACCTTATCTCTCTCTTGTCTATTTTTTTTCTGTAATTCAAAAGATGTATATTAGATTGTCTTTGTATATTATGCCTATCTCCTATACTCATATTTTTCATTTCTTGCTGTCATGAATTATATATAATTTATTCATATATGTCTTGCTCTGCACCTGTTTTTTTCAGTGATTTAAGCATTCCATTGAATTTTAATTTTAAAGTTTTTTATTTCTAGAGGTTTTATCTCTTTTTCAAATCTGCATTATTGGCTTTTGAGGCTTCTTATTTGTATTCTCTTATTTAATGCTTTTATTATTTTAAGCAGATTAAGTACTTACTTTGTATTTCAGATAATTTTGTATTTCAGATAATTTTGTGTATGACTCAGCTGGTTCTTTTGCTTGAGCTGGGTCTCACATACATTGTCTTGATTTTTATGTGTGTGCATGATTTAAGAACTTTGCTGGAATAGATCAAGGCATTGTTAGAAAGTACATTGTTAGAAAGTGTAATGACTAAATCAAGATAATTAGCATATCCCAACACAAAGAATTGTGTTGGGAATATTCAAAATCCTCTCCTACTTGCCTGAAAATATACGATAAATTATTGTTTACTATAGTCTCCCTAAAGTACTACAAAACACTGGAAATTATTCTAACCGTAATTTCATGTTTGTTAACCAACTTCTCTTTATCCCCTCTTACTATCTACTCTTCCCAGAATCTAGTATCCACAATTCTACTCTCTATTTCTATGAGCTCAACTTTTTTAGCTCTCACACGTGAATGTGAGCATATATTGTTTATCCTTCTGTTCCTGAACTACCTCACTTATTATAATGTCCTCCAGGCTCATTCTTGTTGCTATGAATGACAATTTTATTCATTTTGATGGCCAAATAGTATTCTATCGAGTATATTACCATAATTTCTTTATCCATTCATCTGTTGATGTACTCTTGAGTTGTTCATCTGTTGATGTACTCTTGAGTTGATCCAGATCTTGGTTACTGTGAATAGTATTTCAGTGAACATGGAAGTGCAGATATCTATTTGATATTATGATGTCCTTTTCTTTGGATAAATCCCAGTAGTGGGATTGCTGGATTATATGTTAGTTCTATTTTTAGTTTTTTGAGAAACCTCCATACTGTTTTCCATAATGATTATACTAATTTCCATTCCCATAAACAATGTACAAGAGTTCCTTTTTCTTTGCATTCTCACCAGAATTTTTTTCATTTTTTGTATCTTTTGATAATACCCATTTTAACTGGGGTGAGATGAATGTCTCACTGTGGTTTTGATTTGTATTTCGCTGATGATTGGTGATGTTAAGCATCTTTTATATACCTGTTGGCCATTAATATATCTTCTTTTGCGAAATGTCTATTCAGCTCATTTGCCCATTGTTTAATTGGATTATTTGTTTGTTTTGACCATTAAGTTCATTGTATATTCTGAATATTAATCCTTTGTTGGATGAATAGTTTACAAATATATTCACCCATTCTTTGGGTGGTCTCTTTACTCTATTCATTTATTCCTGTGTTATGAAGACACTTTATAGTTTAATATTAATCCATTTGTCATTTTTGCTTTGTTACCTATGCTTTAGAAGTCATATGCACAAAACCTTTGCTTAGATCAGTGTCCTGAAGTATTTCCCCTTTGCTTTCTTCCAGTAGTTTTATAGTTTCAGGTCTTATATTTTAATCTATCTTGAGTTGATTTTTGTATACAGTGACAGATGTGAGTTTAGTTTTTGGTCTTCTGCATATGGACATCCAATTTTCCCAGGACCATTTATTGGAAGGAGGCTGTCCTTTCCCCATTGTATGTTCTTAGCACCTTTGTTGAGAAACAGTTGTCTGTAAATACATGGATTTATTTCTGGGTGCTGAAATTCTGTTACATTGGTCTGTCTGTTTTTATACCAGTACCATGCTGTTTTGATAACAACAGCTTTGTAGTGTATAATTTGAATTATAGTGTGATGCATCCAGCTTTCCTCTTTTTGCTCAGGGTTGATTTGGCTATTTGAGATGTTTTTATGGTTCCATGTAAATTTTAGGGCTGTTTCTTCTGTTTCGGTGAAGAATGTCATTGGTATTGTGACAGAGGGATCATTGAATCTGTAGATTACTTTAAGTGGTGTAGTAATTTTGCCAGTCTTCTTCCAATTCAAAAATATGTGATCTTTTTTTCATTTTTGTATGTCCTCTTCAGTTTCTTTCATCACTGTTTTCTGGTTTTCATTGTAGAGATCTTGTACATTTTTGGTTAAATTCCTAGGTGTTTTGTTACGTTTTGCTACAATTATAAATGAGATCGATTTCTTGATTTATTTTTCAGCTAGTTCATTTTGATGTATAGAAACACGACTGATTTTTATATGTTGATTTTTCTATCCTACAATGTTACCAAATTGGTTTATTAAATGTAAGAGTTCTTTCATAGAATTTTTTTGGTCTTTTAGTTTTTCTATACATAAGACTATGTCATCTGCAAACAGGGACAGTTTCTTTTCCAACTTTCCAGTGTGCGTGCCTTTTTTTTTTCTTGTCTAATTCCTCTGACTAGGACTTTTAGTTCTATGTTGAATAAGAGTTTTGAAAGTAGGCATCTGTATTAGTCCATTTTTGCATTGCTGTAAGGAGCTACCTGAGACTGGGTAATTTATAAAGAAAAATGTTTTAAGTGGTTCACAGTTCTGCAGGCTGTACAGAAGGCATGGCTGGTGAGGCCTCAGGAAACTTACAATCATGGTGGAAGGTGAAGAGGAAGCGGGCACTTCTTACATGGCCGGAAAAGGAAGAAGAGAGAGAGAGAGAGAAAGTGCTACACACTTTCAAACAACCAAATCTCATGAGAACTCTATCATGAGAATAGCAAGGGAGAAGTTTGCTCGAATTATTCAATCACATTCCGTAAGGCCCCTCCTCTAACACTAGAAATTACAATTTGATGTGAGATTTGGGGGGAGACACAGAGCCAAACCATATAATTCTACCTCTGGCCCTTCCCAAATCTCATGTCCTTCTCACATTGCAAAATACAATCATACTTTCTCAACAGGTCTCATTTCAGCATTAACTCAAATGTCCAAGTACAGTGTCTGAGACAAGGCAAGTCCCTTCCACCTATGAGCCTGTAAAATCAAAAACAAGTTAGTCACTTCCAGGATACAGTGTGATTACAGGCATTGGATAAATGCTCCCATTCAAATCAAAGGAGCTACAGGCCTCATGCAAGTCTGAAACACAGCAGAGCAGTCATTAAATCTTAAAGTTCAAAAATAATCTCCTTTGACTCCAGGCCACACTGATGCAAGATGTGGGCTCCCAAGGCCTTGGACAGCTCCAGCCCTGTGGCTCTGTGGGGCTCAGCTTCCATGGCTCTTCTCAACAGCTAGTGTTGAGTGTCTGTGGCTTTTCCAGGTGCATCAAGCTGTTGGTGGATCTACCCTTCTGGATGTGAAGGATGGTGGCTGTCTTCTCACAGCTTCACTAGGCATTGTCCCAGCATGGACAGTGCGTGTGGGCTTCAACACCACATTTCCTCTCCTCACTGTCCTAGTAGAGGTTCTCCATGAGGAACCCCTCCTGCCGCAAACTTATTCCTTGACATCCAGGCATTTCCATACATCCTTGGAAATCTAGGTGGAGATTCCCAAAACCCAATT
Organism: Plecturocebus donacophilus; assembly: GCA_004027715.1. Classification (NCBI taxonomy): domain Eukaryota; kingdom Metazoa; phylum Chordata; class Mammalia; order Primates; family Pitheciidae; genus Plecturocebus; species Plecturocebus donacophilus. The sequence goes on along the minus strand of PVKP010006666.1, from coordinate 19,661 downwards.
CTTGACTTTTGTGCACTCACAGGCTCAACACCACATGGAAATTGCCAAGGCTTGGGGCTTGCACCCTCTGAAGCCTCAGCCTGAGCTCTATGTTAGCCCCTTTCAGCAATGGCTGTAGTGGCTGGGACACAGGGCACCAAGTCCCTAGGCTACACACAGCATGGGGAACCTGTTCCCAGGCCACTAAACCACTTTTCCCTTCTAGGTCTCCAGGCCTGTGTTGGGAAGGGCTGCTGCAAAGGTCTCTAAAATGCCCTGGATGCATTTTTTTCCGTTGTCTTGCTATTAACATTTAGCACCTCTTCATTTATGCAGATTTCTCCAGACTTGAATTACTCCCCAGAAAATAGGTCTTTCTTTTCTACTACGTGGTCAGGCTGCAAATTTTCCAAACTTTTAAGCTCTGTTTCCCTTTTAAATATAACTTCCAGTTTCAGAAAATCTCTTTGCTCACAAATATACACTGTTAGAAGCAGCCAGGCCACAACTTGAATGCCTTGCTGCCTAGAAATTTCTTTTGCCAGATACCCTAAATCATCTCTCTCAAGGTCAGAGTTTCACAGATCCCTAGAGCAGGAGCACAATGGCACCAGTCTTTTACTCCAGTTCCCAGTAAGACTCTCCTCTCCATCGGAGGCTACCTAAGCCTGGGCTTCACTGTCCATATCACTATCAGCATTTTGGGCACAACCATTCAAGAAGTCTCTAGGAAGTTTCAAAGTTTCTATCATCTTCTGTCTTCTTCTGAGCCCTCTAAACGATTTCAACATCTGCCTGTTAGTTCCAAAGTCGCTTCCACATTTTCAGGTATCTTAATAGCAAAGCCCCACTTCTCTGGTGTCAATTTTCTGTATTAGTCCATTCTCACACTGCTTTAAAGAACTACCTGAGACTGTATAAATTAAAAAGAAAATAAATTTAATTGACTCACAGTTCCACAGGCTGAATAGAAAGCATGGCTGGGGAGACCTCGGGAAACTATAATGATGGTGGAAGGTGAAGGGGAAGCAGGCACTTCTTACATGGCTGGAGAAGGAATAAGAGAAAGAAAGAGATTCTACACACTTTAAAATAGCCGGATCTCATGTGAACTCTATCATGAGAACAGCAAGGGGGAAATCCACTCCCATAATTCAATCACCTCCCACAAGGCCCCTCCTCCAACACTGGAAGTTATTCAAGATGAGATTTGTGTGGGGACACAGAGCCAAACTGTACCACCATCCTTCACTTGTTTCAGTTCTTATAGGAAAAGTTTTCCACTTTTCCCCAATCAGTATAGTATTAGGCTATGTTTTTGTCATATATAACCTTTATTGTGTTAAGTACATTCTTTCTGTATCTTATTGAGGTTTTTATCATAAAGGATGTTGAATTTTAGCAAATGCCTTTTTGGCGTGTACTGACATGATCCTGTGGTTTTAGTCTTTCATCTGTTGATGTAATGTGTCACATTTATTGATATGCATGTGTTGAAACATGCTTGCATCCTTGAGATAAATCCTAATTGACTGTGGTATAGACCCTTTTTGATGTGCTGTTTGATTTCATTCACTAGCATTTTGTTGAGGATGTTTGCATCTGTATTCAACAAGGATATTGACCTGTAGTTTTCTTTTTTTGCTGTCTTTGTGCTGTTTTGATATCAGAGTAATGCTAGCCATATAGCATTAATAGAATAATTAATAATTATTAAAATTAATGTGGAGGAATTTTTTTCTCTTCAATTTTTTGGAAAAGTTTGAGAAGAACTGGTATTAATCTGTTAAAGGTTCAGTAGAATTCAGCAGTGAAGCCATTTGGTTCCAGGATTTTCTTTGTCGGGAGACTTCTGATTGCCGATTCAACCCCATCATTTGTTAGTCTGTTCAGGTTTTCTGTTTATTCTTGTTTCAAATTTGGTGAATTATATGTGTCTGGAAGTTTATTCATTTTCTCTAGACTTTTCATTTTGTTAATATAGAATTATTCATTGTTCATAATAGTCTGTAATGACCCTTTTTATTTCTGTGGTATCAAATGTAATGGTTCCCTTTTTGTTTCTGATTTTGAGTCTTCTCTTCTTTTTCTTAGTACAGCTAATGATTTCTCAGTATTATTTATCTTTTCAGAAAACAAACTTTTTCTTTTACTGGTCTTTAGTACTTCAAATCTTTGTTTCATTTAGTTCTGATCTAATTTGAGGTTTGGTTTGTTCTTGCTTTTCTGATAGCCTGATGCACAACATGAGGTTGTTTATTTGAAATATTTCTACTTTTTTGATGTAGGCATTTATTGCTATGAAATTCTCTTAATATTGCCTTTGGTCTATCCCACAGGTTTGAATACTTTTCATTTGTTTGAAGAAACTTTTAAAATTTTCTTCCTAATTTCTTCCTTTACCCATTCAGGAACATGTTGTTTAATTTCCATGTATTTGTACAATTTCCAAAGTTTATCTTGTTGTTGATTTCTAGTTGTATTTTTTTGTGGTCTGAAAACATACTTGATATGATTTTAGTTTTTAAAAATGTGTTGAGACTTGTTTTGTAGCCTACCATTTGGTCTATCCTAAAGAATGTTCTATATACTGATGAGAAGAATATACATTCTGTAGCTTTAGGATGAAATGTTCTGTAAATGTCTGTTAGGTCCATTTGGTCTAGGGTATAGTTTAACTCCAATGTTGGCTGCAGTTTGGTGATTTTCTGTAGTGATAAAGTTTAATTATTTCTCTTCCTTATTTATATATCTGCTGTACCAGTGTTTTATTCTCTCACATGTTTTTGTGAGAGTAGTTATCTTTCATTTGCTTCCCGATACAGGACTCTCATGTATTTCAAAACTAGTGGTAAATTCCCACAGTTTTGCTTGTCTGGGAAAGACATTGTTCCTCCTTGATTTCTGAAGGATAACTTTGTTGGGTACTGTATCTTGGCTGGCAGTTTTTTTCTTTATCTTTCAGCACTTTGAATATATCATCCCATTCTCTCCATGCCTATAAGGTTTTTGCTGAGAAATCTGCTATTAATCTGAAGGAGGTTTCATTTTATGTGACTTGATGCTTTTCTCTTGCAGTTTTTATGATTCTTACTTTCTCTTTGACTTTTGACTGTAATGTTTCTTAGAGAGGATCTATGAGGTTGAATCCATTTGGGGATTTTTTAGTTTCCTATATCTGAATATCTATATTTCTTCCCAAAACTTGCAAGTTTTTAGCAATTATTTTATTAAATGGGTTTTCTATTCCATTTCCCATCTTTTCCTCTTCTGGAAATTCCAAAATGAAGATATTTGTTTACTTAATGATGTTCTGTAAGTCTTGTAGGCTTTCTTTATTCTTTTTCTTTTTATCTGACTGGATTTTGTCAAAAGACTTGTCTTCAAGTTCAGAAATTTTTTCTTCTTATGATCTAGTCTATTGTTGAAGCTCTTAATTTAAAAAATTTATTGAATTCTTTAGTTTCCAGTTTGGTCCTTTTTTGTGATATCTATGTATTGAATTTCTCATTCAGATTATGAATTGTTATTCTGATTTTGATGACTCATCTCTCTGTATTCTCTTATATCTTTCTGAGTTCCCTCAGGTCATTATTTTGAATTTCTTTTAAGGTATTATCAATTTCCTTTGCTTTGGGATGTATTACTAATATACTATTTTGATCCTTTGAGATGTTATGTTTCAGTGCTTTTTCATGTTTTTTATGTCCCTATGTTGATATCTGCACACCTGGTAGAACAGTCACTTCTTCTAATTTTATGGCATAACTATCATGAAGAAAGACATTTTCCTGTAGATATGTCAACTGAGTAGAGTACTTTGACTTTGGTTCTGGGTGGGCACAGTAGTGTAGTGTCCATGCGTTTCTTCAGCTGTAATCAGTGTCAGCAGTGCCTGTGAGTACTTTAGTGGCTTAGATTGTGGGTGTTTGTGGAGGCAGCTTTGCTGAGGCCTAGAGCCACCAGACAGGCTGGTTTGGGAGCACTGGAGCAGTGTGCTGGTCAGGACAGTAGTCATTAGTGGCAGCAGGCCCCAGGTAAACCAGACCTTGATCCCCTGAGGAGCATGAACAGGCACATAGAAGGTTCCCAGCTGGAGAGTTTGGTAGCTAGCAATGGCAGTCCCTGGGCAGCAGGGTAGTTTTGGAGACCCTGGGAGGGGACATGCAGTGATTTCACTATTGGATTGGTAGGTCACCAGTGGCAGCAATTCTCAATTGAGCCAGTCCTCAGGTCCCTAGATGGGGATGTAGGCTCTCAACAGCCTTGCTACTGGAGTGGTCAAAGTCAAAGGCAATGGAAGGGCCCAGCAATCTGGTCCTCAGCCTTCTAAGGGGAATGAAAGCACACTGTGGCTTCTCCACTAGACAGGTAGTTTCACTGATGGTATTGGTCCCTATGTGTGCCAGTCCTTGGGCCCCTGATGGGGGCACATGGCAGCTCCACTTCAATGGTGGGAAGTGCCATCAGTGGCAGCAGACCCCAGATAAGACAGTCCTCAGGCCCTTAGTTGGGGGCTTGCATGAGAGAGCACAGAAGCTCTGCTGCTGAAGTCGGCAGAGTTGCTAACATTGGCAGACCCTTGGTGGGACAGTCCTGGGGACCCCACAGGGCACAAGTGTATCACATGTGTCACAGCTCTGCTACTGGAGTGGGCAGGATCACAGGTAACTGCAGACCCTGGGCAGCCAGTCCTTGAGTCCCTGATGGAGAAGGCCCTGCAGGCATTGCAGCAGCTCCACCACTATAGAAGGGCGGTGACAGTGGCAGCAGGCCCCAGGCAGGCCAGTCCTTGGGCCTTTGGGAAGTGCACATGGGTATGTAGCCATTCTGCTGGTCATGAGGCCATCAGCTCTCAAGTTCTGGGCAGCACATGCTTTGGCTCTCTCTTTCTTGAAGATGGCCTCCCTGATGTCCTATATCACCTGTTCCCTGGGGTACAAGCCACTGCATTGCCTCAGGTGCTGAGTTCACAGCCACACCACAGGGTCCAGCTGGAATCACAGCCCTGTTGCCTTCTGGATTGGTTGATGATAAGACCTCAGAAATGCAGAGATGCAGGGCCTCTGGGGCTTCTAGGCAGGGTACATTTTAGCAGTGGCTGTTCTCAAAATGCAGTAGCCTGGGTTCCAGAGATGGCTGGGAGGAGGTGGGAACTCAGCTTGAATTCCCTCCCTACACTAGTCTCAAGACCTGTGAATACTGTAGGGCTCCCTTGCAGCTAGAATTGCAGGTGTCTGTGGTAGGAATGTGGACTGCTAGGGATCTCCTGCCTTTTCTCACAACGGAGAGTCTCTCTTGGCTTTGAACCTATCCCAGGACTCTTCACTTCCTTCTCTGTGCTGCCTTCCCAAGTTCCAGTGCCTCTGTCACCTCTTTACTGTATTCTATTTTTTCCCATGTATTCTGTTGTTCTCCCTAGGCATGCAGCTTGCCATGTAGTTACTACTTGTTGCTTTTTAAATTTTGTGTGGAGGAAGCATCCCATACTACTCAGCTATCTTGATAATATCTCAAGTTTTCTAGCTGGTGAAGATTTATTTCTAGTTCACTGCCACACTGAAAATACACCTCTTTGGAGTGACAGCCTTTGCATGTTTTACCTGTTAGAAACCTGTTAATTTTTTTTCTTTTTCTTTCTTTAATTGTACTATAGGTTCTGGAGTACGTGTGCAGCTCTTGCAGATTGTTGCATAAGTACATACATGGCAAAGTGGTTTACTGCCTCCATCCCCCCCGTCACCTATATCTGGCATTTCTCCCCATGTTATCCCTCCCCAAACTCTCCACCCCCTGCTGTCACCCCCTTAGCACCCCCGCCAACAGACCCCACAGACCCCAGTGTGTGATGATCCCCTCCCTGTGCTCATGTGTGTTCTCATTGTTCAGCAGCCACCTATGGGCAAGAACATGTGGTATTTGGTTTTTTGTTCTTGTGTCAGTTTGCTGAGAATGATGGTTTTCAGATTCATCTATGTCCCTACAAAGGACATGAACTCATCCTTTTTTATGGCTGTGTAGTATTCCATGGTGTATATGTGCCACATTTTCCCTGTCCAGACTATTATTGATGGGCATTTGGGTTGGTTCCAGGTCTTTGCTATTGTAAATAGTGCTGCAATGAACATACATGTGCATGTGTCTTTATAATAGAATGATTTATAATCCTTTGGGTATATATCCAGTAAAGGGATTGCTGGGTCAAATGGAATTTCTATTTCTAGATCCTTGAGGAATCGCCACACTGTCTTCCACAATGGTTGAACCAATTTACATTCCCACCAACAGTGTAAAAGTCTTCCTTTTTCTCCACATCCTCTCCAGCATCTGTTGTCTCCTGATTTTTTAATGATTGCCATTCTAACTGGTGTGAGATGGTATCTCAATGTAGTTTTGATTTGCATTTCTCTGATGACCAGTGATGATGAACATTTTTTCATATGTTTATTGGACTCATAAATGTCTTCTTTTGAGAAGTGTCTGTTCCTATCTTTCACCCACTATTGAATGGGTTTGTTTGTTTTTTTCTTGTAAATCTGTTTTAGTTCTTTGTAGATTCTGGATATTAGGTCTTTGTCAGATGGGTAGATTGCAAAAATTTTAAAAAGCAAGGAACAAAAAACCTGTTATTATCCCATCCCATTATCACACTGAGTAGGGCCCTATGCTTTGTCTCCTATCTACTGTGCACCCACAAATGACAAAATGATACTTAAAAATCACTAGGATTTAATAGAATATAACCTAAAGCTGTCCTCAGATCTGTTATTGTCTAAGATTTCTGCTTTCACTGTGCCTTTGGCCTGTTTGCATGTTGTTTAGTTTTATTCTAGCTATGCAACACATTAAAAAAGATAGATTTTTCAATATTTTGTGCAAAATTTCCACTGTTTTTGTTGTGATGTTTGTGCAAATTTATTTTCCTCAGAAGTACTAGAAATGGAAATATAACATTATCTTTTAGAACTTACCCTTTTTCCCCTAAATGTATTCAGGTTTAGAAATAACACAGTGAATTTTTACTGAAAACTTCTAAGTTTTGGATAAATTTATAGGAAAAACCAAATTTGTTTTTTTCTTTATTGTGCTGACCAGAACCTCCAGTAAAATATTGAATAGAAGTTTTGAGGAGGTGTTCTCAGTTCTAAGTGGAAAATATTGCCTTACATTTTGAAGTATGGTGCTAGCTGTGGGGATTTTTGAAGATGCTATTTATCAAGTTGAGGAAGTTACTTTCTATTCCTTGTTGCTGAGTTTTTTGTTGTTATTGTTGTTGCTTTTGTTTGTTTTTAAGATGGAGTCTGGCTCTGTCGCCCAGGCTGGAATGCAGTGGTGCGATCTCAGCTCACTGCAACTTCTGCCTTCTGGGTTCAAGCAATTCTCCTACCTCAGCCTCCGGAGTAGCTGGAATTACAGGCGCCTACCACCTCGCTCAGCTTTTTGTATTTTCAGTAGAGATGACATTTCATTGTGTTAGCCAGGATGGTCTCAGTCTCCTGATCTTGTGATCTGCCCACCTTGGCCTCTCCAAGTGCTGAGATTACAGACATGAGCCACTGTGCCCAGCTGTTGCTGAGTTTTTATCCTGAAAAGGTATTTGATTTCATTAAATGCTTTTTCTGCATTAATTGAGCATATGGTTATGTTCTTTCTTCTATTAGTGTGGTATATTCTATTAATTGATTTACAGACATTAAAGTAACATTGCATTTCTGCAATAAATCCCACTTGATTATAGTATGTATGCAGCTAGACTTAGTTTACTAATAGTTTAAGGACTTTGCATATATATTCATGAAGGATATGTTGGTTGGTAGTTTTTGTTTTGTGTTTTTTCTTTTGATGTCTGTCTGGTTTTGGGTGTCAGATAATATAGACTTATAGAATGAGTTGCATATCCCTTATTTTCTGAAAGGTTTGCAAATAATTAATTTTGTCTTTAAATATTTATATAATTTACCAGTTATGTACTCTGGGCCTGATATTTTCTTTATGGAGAGATTTTAATAACTAAATGATTTTACATATTACAGATATGTTCATATTATCTTTCTTCCTGAGTCAGTTTTACTAATGTGTGTGTTCCTAGGAATTTGTTCATCTAAGTTATTTGGTTTTCTGTTCTTGTGTCAGTTTGCTGAGAATGATGTATATATTCCCTTATGTATTAGAAATAAAGTTGTTGTTCACCATAAGGAATAGTATACCCTAAAATTTTTTAAATTCTGTAGGATCAGTAGTGATAGTTACTGTTTCATTCCTGATTTTGATGGTTTGTTTTCTTTCATTTTTGTCTTGGTCAACCTAGCTGACAGTTGATAATTTTACTGATCTTTCAGAAAACCAACATTTTACTTTACTGAGTTTTCTTTTATTGTTTCATTGATTTATACTATAATCCTTATTTCCTTCCTTAAGTTTGTTTTGGATTCAGTTTGTTTAAATTTTCTAGTTTCTTAAGGTGGAAGTTTCTTAAATTTTCTAGTTTCTTAATTTGCTGATTTTAACTTTTTCTGTTACAGGTGTTCAAAGATATAGATTTCATTCTAACCACTGCTTTTGCTGCATTTCATAGCTTTTAACATGTGCTTTTATTTTATTTCAACACATTTTGTTTTCCTTTGTGCATTTTTGATGCATGAGTAATAACATCAAATATTTATAAATATATTAGAATATTGGTATATTAGAGTATGTTTTTCAATTTTCAAATATCTGGAAGCTTCCCAAAATGTATGTTGTTGATTTCCAACTTAATTCTGTTGTAGTTGGAGATCATAATGTGTTATGATTACAGTTAAACTCATGAGGCTTGCTTTTGGATCTAAAGTGTGTCTCATATTTAGTTGGATATTGTTTTGTTATCTAGTCTGGCAATTCCTTCTTTCCATTTGAATATTTATTCCATTTTTATTTGAAGTATTTACTGATAGCATGGATTTATTTCTGCCATTTTGCTATTTTCTACATATCTTATGTTGGTTTTCTTCATTTGTTCCCACTTGACTCTCTTCTTTGTTAAATAGATATTTTAGTATATCATTTTAATTATGTTTTCTTTATTTTTCAGATTATATTTTTTAGTGCTCTGAGGATTACAAAATATTCTTATCACACTTTAGATGAATACTAACCCAATATTGTTAAAGCAAAATTACTAGCATATTCTAGTCTAGCATATGACCTATCATGGGAAATGTCCATGAGCACCAGGAAAGAATGGTGTTCTGCCCTCTTGGGGTGGATTGTTCTATAAATGCCAGGTCAAATTGCTTGATAGTGGTGTGCAAGTCTTTTACCCCACTTTGATTTTCTATTTAATTATTTCATCAAGTATTGAGAATATGATTGGAGTCACCAGCTGTTGGAATATCTATTTCTTCTTTTAATTCTGCCAACTTTTCCCTTATATATTTTAGGGTATTGTTATGAGTGTATACATTTATAATTGTTATGGTTTTTTCCCTCTAGTAATATTTCTTAAAGCCTATTTTGTCTGATCTGCTTTTGGTTTACTGCATGTTACATTTTCTGTCCTTTTACGTTCAACCTGTTTGTGTTTTTGGATCTAAAGTGTGTCTCTTATATTCAGTTGGATATTGTTTTGTTATCTAATCTGGCAATTTCTTTTTTCCATTTGAATATGTATTCTCTTTTTATTTGAAGTATTTATTGATAGCTTGGATTTATTTCTGCCATTTGCTATTTTCTATGTTGGTTTTCTTCATTAGTTCCCACTTGACTCTCTTCTTTGTTAAATAGATATTTTAGTATATCATTTAAATTATGTTTATTTTACAGATTATATTCTTGGTGCCCTGTGGATTACAAAATATTTCTTAATTTGTCACACTTTAGATGAATACTAACTTAATTTTGTTAAAGCAAAAGTACTTTGCACTGGTACAGTTCTATTTTTCTTCTGTCTCCTTTGTTTCATTATTTTCATATATGTATTATGTGTATATTAAAACCCAAAGATATAGTGTTATTGGTTTTTATAATCTTATGTCTTATCACTAAATGTAGAAAGAAAAAGATATACTTACACAGTCTTTTACACATACTTACATATTTACCTTCTTCAGTACACTTTATTTTTTTATGTGGATTAATTTTCATGACTAATATCATTTCCTTTAAGCTTCAAAGAATTTCTTTAGTATAGTCTATAATGGAGATCTGCTAGTATCACCTTTTCTCTGTCTTTTCAAATTTGTTAACATAAGTATTTTGCTTTTTTAAAAAAAATCATTTTGTTGAATATAGAATGATTGGTTGACTCTTTTTATCAGTACCTTTTTCAGACTATGTTGTTCTGTTGCCTTCTGGCTTCTACTCCTTCTGAATGAGAAGTCAGCTATTAATTGTAATGTTGTTCCCATGTATGTGATAATCTCTTGGTATCCAGATTTTCTCTTTATCTTTTGTTTTAACAGTTTGACTATATGTGTCTCAGTGCAGATTATTTGTGTTTATCCTAGTTGGGTTCTTGAACTTCTTGGATATGTAGAATAATGTCTTAAAATTGGGACATTTTCATGATTATTTAAGTTTTATTCCTTTCTCTTTATCTTCTCCTTCTGGGACTCACTTTACATATATATTAGTTTAAATGTTGATGTTCTACAGGTGTTTGGGGGCTCAGTTCATTTTCCATGTCCTTTAAACATGATTAACTTAATTTCCTTGATTATAATAGCTTCTTTCAAGTTTTCATCAGCTAAATATAACACAAGAACCCACTCAGACAATTTCTGTTGACACTTATTCTTTGTCACATTTTTCTCTTCTCTATTCCTCTCTTAAATCTTTCTTGAAAATTGGACATTTTAGGTAATATTTTTCACCTAGAGTGATGTTTCTTAATTTGTTTCTTTTAATGTTTTTTTGTTTGGTAACTTACCTGGACTAAATCTGTGGAATTTATTCCCCACAATGTGTGCTGTTGATGTCTCTTCACAGTTATTTAATTACTGTAATATTTCATTTCTGTTTTTAAGCCTGACTTCTTACGGATCACCCATTTGTCTGTGTAGTTTAATATTTGTCAGTGATTTATCAACATTTCTTCTCAAATGCCTCAAACCAGTAAGGCTTTTATTCTGACTGCGGATCTGTATGGTTTGGGGAACACATTCAAAGTTTATGCAGTATTTAAATCTATTACAGCTTCTACTTTCCACCAGGTCTTTTCCTGTTTCTGCTCCTTATGTAAACAGGCTCAGAGTAAGCCAGGAATATGTGAATAGCTTTCAGTCTTTCTTAAGTTTGTGTGTAGCCTTCCCACCACAGGAATTTGTGGAGAGCTTATTCAGGCCCTCAATGGCTATTTATTTCCTTGATGTCCTTGTTACATTTGGATGAAGCCATAGGCTAGCTGAGCCACTGGGTTTACCCATTTGTCTACTTCTGAGACCACTACTGCTACTAACAATACTGGTAGGCATTGAGTTTTTACAAGTTCAGCTCCTAATCAAGTGAGACTTCTCTGGCAATGATGTTAATGGTCATAGCTTGACTTTCTTTGAGCTGCAGTATGGAGTTTTGGTTAAGGGGTAAAGGAGAAGGGAAGAATGCCCATAGATTCCTACTGTTCTTACCCAAAGTTTAGTGATTATTCATGAATAATCACTCACCTCAGACTCACACATGATGGTTAATGCTGTCAACATAGTCAACTATTACTTGAAAGTGACATTAAATTTTGATTTATGTTCACTTTAGGAGGACATATGAATTTTTTATTTTGGTTTAGTTAATGTTTTTATTATGATACCATCGATTTGCTCATTTATCTATTGAATACTAATTGTGCTCTGGGATCTGCTCTAATTTCTAAGATGTAAGAATGTATGAGAAAGTCCCTGCATTCCTTGAATTCAGTCTACAGGGGGAGACAAACTAAAAGTGATAATTATAGTAAGTTCCAGTACATCCCAATACGTGATGTTAAATAGAGCTGAGGAGAGTGCTAGAAAAATCATGCCTGTCTCTAGCAGTAGTTCACAAACTGTGCTGCCATTGATTGGTACTCAGAAGGGTAGGAGTCAGCAAAGTGGAGACAATAGATAGGAGCTTCTTCTTAAGCTAAAATTAGACAAAATGATAATTTATATATCACTGACATAATTACAGTGATAGAAGCATTTCATTTGGAAATATTTTTGAAAATTCTTAAATACTATATTTATCAGTTTAACACATCATACTTTTACAAAGATACTATTCTTTTAACTCGAGCATTAAAAGAAAAACAGAGATATAGACCAATGGAACAGAACAGAGGCCTCAGAGGCAACACCACACATCTACAACCATCTGATCTTTGACAATCCTGACAAAAACAAGCAATGGGGAAAGGATTCCCTGTTTAATAAGCGGTGTTGGGAAAACTGGCTAGCCATGTGCAGAAAACAGAAACTGGACCCCTTCCTGACACCTTACACTAAAATTAACTCCAGATGGATTAAAGACTTAAACATAAGACCTAACACCATAAAAACCCTAGAAGAAAACCTAGGCAAAACCATCCAGGACATAGGCATAGGCAAGGACTTCATGACTAAAGCTCCAAAAGCATTGGAAACAAAAGCCAAAATAGACAAATGAGACCTAATTAAACTCCAGAGCTTCTGCACAGCAAAAGAAACAGCCATTAGAGTAAACTGGCAACCAACAGAATGGGAAAAAATTTTTGCAATCTACCCATCTGACAAAGGGCTAATATCCAGAATCTACAAAGAATTAAAACAGATTTACAAGAAAAAAACAAACAAGCCCATTCAAAAGTGGGCAAAGGATATGAACAGACACTTTACAAAAGAAGACATATATGATGCCAACAAACATATGAAAAAATGCTCATCATCACTGATCATTAGAGAAATGCAAATCAAAACTACATTGAGATACCATCTCACAACACTTAGAATGGTGATGATTAAAAAATTAGGAGACAACAGATGCTGGAGAGGATGTGGAGAAAAAGGAAGACTTTTACATTGTTGGTGGGAATGTAAATTAGTTCAACCATTGTAGAAGACAGTGTGGCGATTTCTCAAGGACCTAGAAATAGAAATTCCACTTGACCCAGCAATCCCATTACTGGGTATATATCCAAAGGATTATAAATCATTCTAATTATAAGGACACATGCACACAAGTGTTCATTGCTGCACTGTTTACAATAGCAAAGACTTGGAACCAACCCAAATGCCCATCGATGATATACTGGACAGAAAAAATGTGGAATATATACACCATGGAATACTATGCAGCTATAAAAAACAATGAGTTTGTATCTTTTGTAGAGACATGGATGAACCTGGAAACCATCATTCTCAGCAAACTGACACAAGAACAGAAAATCAAACACCACATGTTCTCACTCATAGGCAGGTGTTGAGCAATGAGAACACATGGACACAGGGAGGGGAGCATCACACACTGGGGTCTGTTGGGGGGATCTAGGGGAGGGACAGCAGTGGGTGGGGAGTTGGGGAGGGATAACATGGGGAGAAATGCCAGATATAGGTGATGGGGAGCAAGGCAGCAAACCACATTGCCATCTATGTACCTATGCAACAATCCTGCATGTTCTTCACATGTAACCCAAAACCTAAAATGCAATAAAATAGATATTTAAAAAAAGAAAAAGAAAAAGAAAATATTTTTGTTAATACCTAGACTACCAGGTATATTTTTAAAATAATTTCAACTTTCATTTTTGATTCAGGGGACACATATGGCAGATTTGTTACTGATGCTGAGGTTTGTGATACTGTTGATCCCATCACCCCATTACTGAGCATAGTACCCTATAGTTAGTTTTGTAACCTTTAATACTCTTCCTGCCTTGCCCACAGAAGTCCCCAGTTTCTATTGTTGCCATGTTTATACCCATGAGTAACCAACGTTTATCTTTCACTTATAAGTGAGAATATGCACTGTTTGGTTTTCTGTTCCTGTGTTAATTCATGTTAAATAATGATATCTAGCTGTATCCATGTTGCTGCAAAGGACATGATTTTGTTATATTTTATGGCTGCATAGTATTCTATGGTGTATACGTGCCACATTTTCTTTATCCAATCCACCATTGATGGGCACCCAGGCTAATTCCATGACTTTGCTATTGTGAATAGTGCAGTGATGAAAATGCAATTGTGTCTGTATTTTTGGTAGAATGATTTATATTCTTTTGGATGTATACCCAGTCATGGGATTGCTGGGTCAAATAGTAGCTCTGTTTTAAATTTTTTGAGAAATCTTCAAAGTGCTTTCCACAGTGGCTAAACTGATTTACATTCCCACCAGCAGTATGTAAGCATTCTTTTCAGTGCAGCCTTACCAGCATCTGTTGTTTTTTGACTTTTAAATAGTAGCCATCCTGACTGTGTGAGATGGCATCTATTTGTGGTTTTGATTTGCATTTATTTGGTGACTAGTGATGTGTAGAATTTTTTTTTCATGTTAGGCCATTTGTATGTCTTCTTTTGAGAAGTACCTCTTCATGTCTTTTGCCCATTTTTTACTAGGCTTATTTGTATTTTGCTTGTTGATTTGTTCAAGCTTCTTAGAGATTCTGGATGTTAGACATTTTTCAGATGCACAGTTTGTGAATATTTTCTTTCATTCTGCAGATTGTCTCTTTATACTGTTGATAGTTTCTTATGCTGTGCAGGAGATCTTTTATTTAATTAGGGCCCACTTGTCAATTTTTGTTTTCATTGCAGTTGCTTTTGAGTACTTAAATAAATTCTTGCCCAAGGCAAGTGTCCAGAATGGTTTTTCTTAGGTTTCATTTTGGGATTCTTATAGGTAAAGATCTTATATTTAAATCTTTAATCTATTAATCTATCTTGAATCAATTTTTATATATAGTGAAAGATAGGGGTCCAGTTTCATTCTTCTGCATACGGCTAAATAGCTATCCCAGTCCCATTTATTGAATAGACGGTCCTTTCCCACATTGCCTGTTTTTGTCAACTTTGTTGAAGATCAGATAGCTGTAGGTGTGCAGCTTTATTTCTGCATTCTCTATTCTGTTCTGTTGGTTCATGTGTCTGTTTTTTGTACCAGTACCATGCTGTTTGGGTTACTGTAGCTTTATAGTATAGCTTGAAGTCAGGTAATGTGATTCCTCCAGCTTTGTTGTTTTTGCTTAGGATTGCTTTGGCTATTCAGGCTCTTTTCTGGTTCTATATGAATTTTAGAATAGTTTTTTCTAGTTCTGTGAAAAATGACATTGGTAGTTTGATAGGAATAGTGTTGAATTTGTAGATTGCTTTGGGCAGCATGGGCATTTTAATGATATTGATTCTTCCAATCCATGAGCAGGGGATGTTTTTCCATTTGTTTGTGTCATCCGCGATTTCTTTCCTTAGTGGTCTGTAGTTCTCCTTGTAGAGATCTTTCATCTGATAGGAACTTCAGAGCATGGAAAGCAGTTTGTGTGAGGGCAAAGCTCATCATCACATAATATCTGAAAACTCAGACTTTAGAGGGTACATGTTGATCAGCAGTAGAAGATAGAACTTAGCTAGAAGATATATTTATACTTGCTAAGCATTCCAGCCTTTATCCTTTGGACCACCAGATGCCAGCAAGGTCTTTAATAATCAAATTACTTTTTGTTTTTATTTTGTCTTGGCATTTATTGCTGGCAGCTCTGTGAGAGAGTGACAGATTACAGGTCAAGCAAATAGACTTTTTGCTTCTTGAAAGTTGAGAGAAGGTGAATATGAAAAAGAGTGGCCAAATTAATAAAGTGTCTATGATATAAAATTGACAAGATTTACTCACATTGAAATAAGGAAGAATGTAGGTGGCTAGATGGGTACAGAGGAATTATCTGAGGGCCATGGAGAGAAGCTCCTGGGGAGCTGCCAAACAAGAACTTAACCTAAACACAACCCCAGAAGTCAAAGAAGCTGTCCATATGAATAATTAACTAAGAGGGTAGGTAAAGAGAAAATCCAGGCAAGAGCAAATGTACAGAGACCTTGGAAACCATGCTAAAAAAACAATTTTAGCAGAAGATCTATAGTGGATTCTAAGCAGATTTTCTGAACTGCAAAGAACATGGGGAAAGTGAATTTGGGCACACTGGCTCACGCCTGTAATACCAGCACTTTGGGAGGCCAAGGTAGGCAGATCACATGAGATCAGGATTTCAAGACCAGCCTGGCCAACATGATGAAACCCTATCTCTACTAATAATACAAACGTTAGGCAGGCATGGTGGTGCATACCTATAATCCCAGCTACTAGAGAGGCTGAGGCATGAGAATTGCTTGAACTTGGGAAGTGGCAGTTGCAGTGAGCCAAGATCATGCCCCTGTACTTTCAGCCTGGGAAACAGAGTGAAACTGTGTCTCAAAAAAAAAAAAAAAAAAAAAAAAAAAAAAAAAAAAAAAAAAAAAAAAAAAAAAAAAAAAAAAAAAAAAAAAAAAAAAAAAAAAAAAAAAACCAGAAAGGAAAAAAGAAAAAAATGACTAAAGTTCATGCCGTTAGTTTGTGTGAAGCTGGAGCTCTATGAAGCTCCAATCTAGCATGGTCCTTTCAGTACTCTTTTATCTTTAATAAAAATTTGGAATTAATCTAAACCCTTGTTGAAGTGAAATCAAGATATAAGGATAATGGTGTTGATTATTAATTCTCTCCCAACTAACGTACTTCCTGTGGGTGACTCAGACACTGCAAAGAGACCTTCATTAACTCTGAAATCACCAAGGAATCATTCAGAAAGCAACTCCTTAAATACCTAATAGTTAGTACTGCCAAAGTGTTAATGCACCTTTTCAAAGCATTAGGGAACTGGACAGATACAAATAGATGCGATGATGATGTATAACATAAATTAAGACATACTTCATCCTTGATTTATACTGTTTAAACAGGGCCTTTTTAAAGTGTGAGATTCTGTGAGCTAATATTTCCTGTCCATGACATTCTAATGTTTTTAACTGTGAACCATCCAGATTTGCTCTTGGTATGAATCAAATTTTTTATTTAATTAAGCCAGCTTATCTGTCACTCATCATAATTAATCCATTCCTATCTAATTAGTTTTTCATTTCCAGAATGAATCATCATATATTAATACAAATACAGGAAAATCGGAGTCAATTTTTAATATAAATAAGAGCACAGAATGCCCATTGGATATGGGCATTCTTCACATATTTAGAAAGGCTCAAAATAACTGAGTTGATATTCTGTCACACAGAAACCAGAAAAGAAATATTTCAGTTCATTCATTTACCTCATGACACCAACTATCTAAATACCATCATTTCCCAAAATTTCACAGTCTTGCTTTTATTAAACCATCCAATGATGAATTATAATGTAGGAAGCCTTTCTGTTTCTGGAGGCAGTTGAAGGGAAACCATGCCTGTAGTTCGTTTTTGTTGCTAGTGCATATGTGGCTTTTTTCATTCACTCATTTATTAATTGAGCAAGACTCCAATCATTGGACATGCAGCTGTGAATAAGGCAAAAGAAGGTTCCACCTCCCTTTGAGCTTAAATTTCAGTGAGGGAGGCAGACAATAAACAGATAACAACAATGATGAGTAACCCACAAAGAATTAAGGTGGTAGAGGGTGATTCAGTGACTTCTATAGGTGGAGTACTCAGAGAAGGCCTCTCTGAGGAGGTGTCATTAAAGCTGACAGCTGAATGACAAGAGGTGCCATGAGATGATGACAAGACTAAGCATTCCAGGATGACATCACAGCTAAAGCAAAGGCCCTTGAGTTGGAATACAATCTAGGAATCAAGTGAAGGCCAGTGCTGCTGCAGGGACATAAACAGGAAAGTAGTAAGAGATGAGCTTAGGGAGAGAGAGAACACTCAGTGTAAGGAGTGTGCATTTCATTCTAAGGTTCGTGAAGAGCTGATGGGGGTTTTAAACAAAGTGGTGATGTGATCTGATTTACATTTTGGAAAAAATCAGTCTGCTTGCTCCATGGAGAATGAACCAAAGGGGGCAAGCATGAAAACGGGGAGATGGAGTCTGGATGAAAGGTGAGTACAGTTTGCATCTGGTAGCATAAGGGACAGAAGTAGATTAACTCAGGATTTGTTTAGCAGTGGAGTGAGAGAAGTTATTGATATGTTGGCTTTTGGAGGATGTATTATAGAAAGAAAAGAATCCATCAAGGGTAATTCAATTTTTTTTAATATCATAAGCTTTAGGACTTTAACATCACTTAGTGATTTCATGTATTTATTCCATTGGTCATTGCAAAGGTTGATTCTTTTCACAGTTGTGTATTTCCTTGGTTAGAGCAAACCATGGTATATGGCTTTCTAGATTCAAATCTGAGTTTTCTAATTTAGTGGCCATATGCTCTTGAGCTAGTTTTCTAGCCCCTCTGCCCTTTAGTTTCCTTGCCTAAAAAACATGATAATAATGTTACCTATTTCATAGGGTTGTGGTCAGAAGTGACAAATAAATGCAAATAGAAGTACTTAGCACCCTACTGGACTGCAGGAAGCACTCACTAAATGTTAGAAATTACGTGCTATAGCAAAATAATTTTTTATTAACAGAGTAAGCAGACAACCTACAGAATGGAATAAAATATTCACAAACTATGCATCCAGCAAGGGTCTAAGATCCAGAATCTATAAGAAACTTAAACAAATCAAGCAAAAACCAAATAACCTCACTACAAATAGACAAAGACATGAGCAGACACTCCTTAAAAGAAGACGTATAAGTGGCCAAAAAACATGAAAAAATGCTCATCATCACTAATCATCAGAGAAATGCAAACCAAAACCACAGTGAGATATGGTATCACACCAGTCAGAATGGCTATTACTAAAAAGTTCAAAAACAACAGGTGCTGGCAAGACTGCAGAGAGTAGGAAATGCTTATACACAGTTGGTGGAATTGTAAATTAGCCACTCTGGAAAAGTTTGGAGATTTCTCAAAGAACTTAAAATAGAGCTACCATTCGACCCAGCAGTTCCGTTGCTAGATACATACCCAAAGAGAAATAGATTATCAAACCAAAAAGACACATGCACTTGTATGCTCATTGCTGTACTGTTCACAATAGCAAAGACATGGAATCAACCTAGGTGCCCATCAGTGGTGAATTAAATAAAGAAAATGTGGTACATATAAACCATGGAATACTACACAGCCAAAAATAAAAATTCAATGTCCTTTGCAACAACATGGATGCAGCTAGAAGCCATGGTCCTAAACTAATTAATGCAGGAACAGAAAACCAAATACTGCATGAGAGCTAAACATTGAGCACACGTGGACATAAACATGAGGACAATAGACCCTGTGGATGGCTAGTGGCGGGAGAAAGGTGGAGGGGGTGTGAGTTGAAAAACCATCAAGTACTATGTTCACTACCTGGGTGCAGTATACCCAGGTAACAAACCTACATATGTAACCCCTGTGTCTAAAATAAGAGTTGAGATTTTAAAAAAAAGAAAAATTATGTACTAAATTTCTCTTATCCTCCTTACAGTTGCACATTCAAGTCTCAATACCTAGAAATGAGTTAACACATTTTTAAGATACAAAAATTTCTGTTTCTTATATTATCACATAATTATATGATTTAGATACTGTTTTTCAGAATTTCTTAACCTTCTTTTTTTTTTATTTTTTTTAACTTTTTTTTTTTTTAATGCATTTTATG
>PVKP010006665.1:59191-82051 GCA_004027715.1 Plecturocebus donacophilus | reverse complement strand
AGGGAGGAGGGGCGCAGAGAGGAGGGAGGAGGGCAGAGAGGGAGGAGGGGGGCAGAGAGGAGGGAGGAGGATAGAGAAGGGAGGGAGAAGGAAAGAGGGAGGAGGGAGGATGGCGGGAAGAGATGAAGGTGGGGAGCGGAGGGAGGAGGGTGGAGGAGGAAGTAGGGTGGAAGGAAGAGGAATGTGGATATTGACCTTGCATCACCTTTGAAAGGAAGGAATCCACCCTCTGCAGGGAATGAGGACTCCTGGATCTCTTCTTTCTTGGGCCTCAGTTTCTCCTTCGGAGCAGGAGGTGTCTGGTGCCCTTTCTTCCGCCCGCCCCCTTCCCATCTGCGGAATTTCTCACTCTGGGTGTGCTGAGGGCTGGGTAGGCAGAGCGAGGCGCTGCTGTGGTGGTTTGGGAGTCAACTGCTCTGTTCAGCAGTCACCCGCACAGGCTGGATCACTGTCACCTTCTCGGCTTCTAGTAATTCTGTGCTCTGTCCTCGGCCCTCTTCCCCCTTCCTCCCCTCCGCTGCGATCTCTCCTGCCCCGGGCTCTCCATAAACACTCCCAGAGATGCCTGGCGTCGCTGCCTCGGGCAAGTGTCACTGGGGACGTTTCCAGGCTGCGCTGAAAGGTATGGAGGGTCGGAAACTGCGGAGTCAGCGCTTGTGCCGAGCTCCCAGCGGGGCCCCTGAGGACCGAGTGGGTGGGGCTGGGGGTCAGAGAGGGAGCGGGGGATCCCACCCTGCAGCCCACTCAGGCCTACTGACCCCAGTGTGGAGCCCAAACACTCCTTACCGTCCTCCCCCCACCCGCGGGAACCCTGGAGCGCCGCAGGGGAGTTTGCGCCCAGCTTTGGCCCTGCCTTGACTTTGGACCCTGTCAGATCTGTTGCCTCATTAGAAAGCCGCGGAGATGCATACTGCCCCAGAGAACACATGCATGTTTATCCAGACCGCTCTGTAAGCAAGGGTTGTGTACTTGCTGTGTGGGAGGGGAAGGCTCATCGTGTGGTCTTTCCAGGTGCTGGAAGGGTGCGGCTTTGGAATCCAGCTGCCCAGGTTCTAACCTCAGTGATGAATGACCTTGAGAGAGTCATGCAGCATTTCTATGCCTCAGTTTTGTTATAGTGAACCCCATTTCTCTTCAGAGAGTCACTATGTCAGTATGTTCAGCTCTATTCTTTAATTCTCTGTTTTAAAGTTTAACTTCCTTGTAGTTTCAGTGAACAACCTTTTCCACCAGTTCTAATCAGTAGTTCACATCTGTTCCCCTGGTCCCCTTCCCCGTCCTGACCCATCCCAGTCACCTACTCTGGTCACCTCCGGTCACCTGCTTTGACCCCTGCTTACCTGCTCTGACCTGCCTGTAACTGTCCTTCCCGCCAAACTACCCACCCCACCACTCCGGCTCCTACCTCTGCTGCCTTTAAAATAGCCAATCGGAATTAGACTAGGCTGTGCTTGGTAACCCTAGCCAACAGGGGAACGACACAGCAGTAGGCCATGGATAGACTCATGTAGCTAGACCTCAGGCATAAGTACCCCTTCCCCTCCTTGTCCAGGTGTGCGCTCGCCACTGCTCCATCTGTGAACCGCACCCTTCTATAGAAGTAAGTTGCCTGGCTGAGGAAATTTATATTCGAGTGCTACTTCTTTTGCGGCCTCGAAAATTCTACTTTACGAGTAGAATTTTTGAAAAGTAGATCATCCCTACTTTTATAAGTAGGGATGATATTAGTTTCCAGGGTTCGTTTGAGAATTCAATGAGTTCCCCAGTAAGTGCTGGCTGTTGTTATAATTGCCCCATTTTGCAGGTGGGGATACTGAGGCTCTGGGCTCTGGGTGCCTTTCTTTAGGGTGCACAACTGATAAGCAGGAAAGTCAAGGTGTGCAGGCTCCCTCCACAGTTCCTTCATGGTGTCATGAAGAGGGGATGTCCCCGTTGACCTCTCTGAAGGGTATTGGCTCCCAACTCTCTCCCATCTCCTTTTCAGGCTGTTCCTCTGAGGATGAGGTGTCGCCCTCAGTACAGAGATACCCAGCAGTAGACTAGCTCTGAGCTCTTGAAGGAGTTTAAAACAGCCTGCCAGGTTGAGGGCCTTGACCCAGGAGGTGCCCCCTGCCTTAACTGTGTGAGGCATTGGGTAGAACCCCAGGATCTGAGCCTCCCAGTCTTTGCTGGAAGCTCCTGCTGGCTCTGTACAACAGTGAAAAGACCCGAGGTTATGGAGTCAGACAGATCTAATTTGAAATCTGCCTCTGCTGTTTATGCTTTTGGGTCAATGCCTCCCCTCCCAGAGCCCAGTTTTTTCATACCATAAAATGGAACAGTAACCTCTGCCTGGTGGGGTGCTGGCAAGGCTTAGAGATAATTATGCAAAGTCAATCCCAGGTAGTGGCCATTAGGGTCAGAGCACCATTGCTAGAAACTTGCTATGTGAACCTGCACATGTCTCTATCTTCTCTCATTTTCCCCATCCTGGTAATAAAATGGCTGAGCCAATGAACTTTAAGTGCTACAACTGATCAAAACTTGCCCAAACTTGCTCCTACTCCAGAAGCTCTAAGGAGGGAGGCGTCAGGAAAGCCTGTCTTGGTGCCAGTACCTGGACCTTTAAAGATCCTTTGACATGTGTCTTGAATAAATGAACAGAGCTGCGAAGGGTGAGTGCAGGAATGAATGCAAGAATGTGCATTCACCCACGAATCTCCTTCCACATCGCTGCTGGCTCCAGGCTCATGACAAGGCTGGGCAATACTCTGGGGAAGAGGTTCAAGTAGCATGAACAAGGAGCTCAGGATTCACAACCAAAGCACTTAATAATTGAGTCTAGACATCATGAGTCTATCTACCTAGTTCCCAAAGCACCTTCACATCCATGATTTTACTTGATGAGTTGACCAATGACTTTGAGGGACTGTGTGGGTCCATGAGGGGCGTGGTTTCAAAGGCAGGAGCTCCCCAGCGCCACGCCTCCATCCGCACACCCATCTGAGAATGTAAAGTTCTTTGACTTTCCTGCACGACAATTGGGTAGAAATTCCAGGTGTGCTTCTTTGTTCAAAAAGCCCAAGAAAAGCTCTGGGAGGAAGGGCCTCTGTTGTGGACCTAGCAGCCAATCCAGTATTGAAGTCAAAGATCAATCACTCCAGCGGAAGTTTAAAAGAACTCCTCTCATTGGACAAGAACATGAATGGGGTGGGAATAACTCCAAGGTTAAAAGCCCACTGCTGCTTACCTATAGGGATATCCCCTCCGGATTCCCCTTCCATGGCAGCGTAGGAGCTCTATCTCTCCTTCTCGCTTTCCCTCTTTCTCTCTGTCTAATAAACCGCTCTCTGCTAAACTCTTTGGGTCCATGATATTTATTTGAACAGTAAGCTCACCGTGACTCCAGGGCCGCTTCCCCATTCCTGGGGCAAGAGAGGCCAAGGACCTGGGTACATCATATCAGGGAAACCGAAAGTGCCTGCTCCCGCCCCACCCCCCGCCCCATACAACTTGACCAGGAAAGCCTTATTCTAATTACTGTTATTATTATTTATATAATTACTATTTATCTCGTTTTACTATGGGATGCTGCCACTTCCTATTCCTGGGCCCCCCAGACATGAGCAATCAATCAGGGTTTTTTTTAATTTTTAAATTTTTTTTATTGCATTTTAGGTTTTGGGGCACATGTGAAGAACATGCAAGATTGTTGCATAGGTACACACATGGCAGTGTGATTTGCTGCCTTCCTTCCCATCACCTATATCTGGCATTTCTTCCCATGCTCTCTCTCCCCAACTCTCCACCCCTCGTTGTCCCTCCCCCAGTCAGGAGTTTTTGTCTCTACATGTCTTCAGAATGCTTCTCCATCAAGCACTCTAGGTATTCACTACCAATCAATTGAAGTTGTCATGAGAGCTGAGACCCGTTTTGCTTCCCTGGCTAGCAGCTATCCTAAAGGCAATAAATTCTTATTAAATTAACTTGAAAGGCTCAAGGAGGAGGAGGCAAGCTAGGCTCAGGGCCTGGATTTCCTGACACCCACCCAATCCGGTGCTCTGCATGCAAATATCACTTAGAAGGCTCCTTCCTTCAAAGGTCCTCCCACTTCTCTGACCTAATGAGACAGCTCCAGACACTGAGAAACATGCAAACACATGCACATAAATCCTTCCTCCATGGCAGACTTTCTTTCGAAAAAGAAAAAATTACCCAGCAGTGTTGGCAACGAGATCAGGCAAGACTAAATATGGGGACTGGCCAGTTTCGACAGCCAGGTACACCATTCCTGGACCACAGAATGGAGCCAGAGATCCTCAGGAAGCTCTGCACAGTGCTGTATTCTTCACTGATAACAAAGACTCAAATTTACTCTTATCTCTCAACAGGGAAATGCTTTTGACTAGCAAATTAGACATTTTCATCATTGCAAAAGAATGAATTTTCTGTTAATTTGTCACTTTCCAGCTAGAAAAATGTTCCTCCTGGAGCACAGGACCAGCTGCAGGAAGCCCCTGGAAGCCTCTATTTCATAGGTCCTTGCTGCCCGGAGTGGCGAGAGGCCTTGCTGAGCCACTGCAGGGCAGGGATGCCTGGCTGGAGCCACATGACTTCCTGAGCCTTAGTCTCCTCATTTGCAAAAGGCAAATGCCTGGGCCTGCTCTGCTGTCACTGTGCCACACAGTGGGGTTGGTTACCAGCTGAGTAACTCTGGGCGAATTCCTGTGCTTCACTGGCCACAGTTTTTCTGCCTAGGAAAAGGAAATAATGATGTTTTCTTGGACAAGACATTGAGTGGATTGCACTTGATGGGTATGTGAAAGCAGTCCCGAGAAAGCAGAGTAGGAATGAAATCTCTTAGTCTTAGCCCCCTTCCCCTCATCTCCCTGAATTGTAACACACACAAAGTTATAAGAGAGTGATGAGAAAACGCTATCTATACCAGCGCTGTCAGAACTTTCTTGGAGGATGAAAATGTTTTCTAATCTGCACTGTCCGATAGGGTTGCTACTAGTCACATGTGGCTGTTGAACACCTGAAATGTGGCTAATGCATTGAAGCACTGTATTTTAAATTGTATTTAGTTTAAACCAACTGAAATTTCAATAGGTATATGCGGCAAGTGGCGACTGGGGTGGGCTTAGCAGAGCTAAACCTTCAGCAGTGATCTCATTAGAAAGTAAAAAAGTGGGCAAACAGTATGAACATGAAATTCGTAAAAAAATAAAAATAAAGTAAAACTCTTCTTCACCCCTACCAAAGTGAACACGTTGTCACCCAGCATTGTGGCTCATGTACATGCGTTCAAAAGCCAGCTTAGTTCTCCAGGAGGCTTAGAGACCGTTCAAGCCAAATCTGCCATTTTTTAGCTGGAAAAAACTGAGACCCAGAGACTTGCCCAATGGTACATGACCCAAGTTTCCTGATTCCTGGTGGAGTGCTATCTCCACCAGCAGAGAGGCCCCCTTGTCCATCCTCAGCCAAGGTAGGCGAATTGATTCTCCTTTTTCCCAGGGACAGAGTCGGTGATAACCTGCAAGATGAACCCCGTCTGCTGTCTCAGATGGAGATGATTCTCATCACTACTAAAATTCGGAAATGCTGATTCCTGACACAGGACACTTTATGGCAGCTAATAGTTGGATTTTTTTGTCCTTTTCTATTGCCAGGAGAATCCCACAAAGTAGTCAGAGACCCCCCCAAAGGGAAGATGTGTCAGGCTGAGGGACTTCCTATGACCTGGGAACCTGAGAGTCCAGTTGATAAAACTTCAGGTAAGTGACAGCCAACCTAGCTCCCAAGCCAGCAAAGCTCCAAGTTGCTCTGAATTTTATCTCCTCTTCTTAGAACTGTGTGGAGGCCCTTGGGGTGAATCTGGTTCAGTAAAGTCCCAACAAAAGCACATGATAGGAGATAATGAAGATTAAGGGAGAAGTTTTAGCAGAGGCAAACAGAGAAATGGATTAACTGAGATGTTATCTTATCCAAACAGAAATAGCTATCTAAGAGCAGAGCCATTCACCAAGACAGTGAGGGGATTGCCCATGAAAATCATGTGGATTATCTAATCTAAGGAGGTTTTAGTATGTAACACAAGGCACTGCTCAGGTACTGTCAGAGCACTTTCTCCTGCTTCCTACCAGTCACAAACCTAATTGTCCAGAATATGTATGGCATCCCTCCAGCAATAGCCTGGCTGCCAACCTCAGGGGAGGGGTAGGAGAAGTTGAAGCCTGGGAACCCAGATGCTTTGTTTCAGTGCTTCTTCCTTGAGCCTTTCCATTTAATTTAATAAGATTGTATTGCTGTTAGGAAAGTTGCTAGGCAGGGACACCAAGAGGCTTAGTGGGTGAGAAACCTGGATTGATTATTCATGTTTGCCAGGGGTCCAGGAGTGGAAAGGGGCAGCTTCCCACAGTAAAATGAGATGAATAGTACTGATGATATAAGTAATAAGAGAAATGACAAAGGATCAAAATTACAATAATTAAACATTAAATTAAATGTTGTAATCATTAATTACAATAAATAAACTGGGTAGATTTAGAAGGGTCCTTTAGCCAGCTCCTGTGGCCCTGTCTGTCACTGCCACCCCTAACACTTGCTCCAGAGCTCCAGTACAGTACAGAAACTACCCTGTTTTCTGAATGTCCCACATGATTTCATTCCCCAGGGCACCAACACCAGCTCAAAGTGTCCTTATCCTGTGTGTTTGTTTTTTTGGTTATTATCTGTTTCTTTCACTGGAAAATTAGCTCTTCAAGGTTGAGCATTTTGCTTACTGGCATATTGAAGTATATATACCCACCCCTAAATTGATGCCCAGCACAGTAACTGCCCAATAAATGCTTGTTGAATGGCTCAAAATCGAGCACAGACCCAAATATAAGGGCTACAGCTATAAAGCTTTTAGAAGAAACAATAGAAATACATTTTTGTGAATTTGAGTCAGGTAATGATTTCTTAAATATGACACCAAAGGCACAAGTGACAAAAGAAAAAATAGATAAATTGAGCTTTATCCAATTAAAAATTTTGAGCTTCAAAGACCACTGCCAAGAAAATGAAAAGACAACTTATAGGAGAAAATATTTTCAAATCATATGTCTCGTACAGGTCTAGTACCCAGAAATAGAAAAAGAATTCTTAAAACTCAGCAACAAAAAGACAGTTATAAACAATTGGCAAAAGATTTGAATAAATGTTTCTTTAAAGAGATACACATGGCCAATAAGCATGTGAAAAGATGCTCGACTTCATTAGTCATCGGAGAAATGCAAATCTAAATCACTACTTCATACCAATTAGGATGATTTTAGTAAAAGAACCAAGCATGTAGAGAAATTGGAACTTAGTAGATTGCTGGTGGGAGTGTAGAATGGTACAACCACTTTGGAAAACAGTTTGGCCGTTCCTCAAAGGGTTAAACAGTTAACATAGGCCCCGGAAATTCCATGCCTAGGTATAAACCTGCAAGAAAGAAAAATATATCTCCACACTAGAACCTGTAAACAAATGTTTATAGCAGCATTTTTCATAACAGCCAAAAAGTTTGGTGCAAACAGCCCCAATGGCCACCAGCTGATGAATGGAGAAATAAAATGCAGTATATCGATTCAATGGAATGTGATTTGTCAATAAAAAGAAGTAGAGTGCTGATATATGCTACAAGATGGGTGAACTTTGAAAAAGTTATTCTAAATGAAGGAAGCCAATTGCAAAAGACCACCTCCTGTATAATTCCATGGAATAGAATAGGCAAATCTGTGGAGACAGAAAATAGATGAGTGGCTGAGGGAGAGAGGAATAGGGAATGACTGTTAATGATTATGGGGTTTCTTTGTGGATTGTGAAAATATTCTAAAATTAGATTGTGGTGATGGTAGCACAACCATGTGAAAATCATTGAATTGTATATTTTAAGTGGGTGAATTGTATCATATGTGAATTATATCTCAATAAAGCTATTAACAAATAAAAGCTCCGAGTGATCAGGGAAGGTTTCCAGCAGATGAAGTCTAAGCAGAGACCCATGGTATGAGCAGAGGGAGGTGATTGTGGGGGGCACATAGGAAGAGGTTTGGAAAACGAGTGCTTCATCATGGAAGAATGCCTGGGCAAAGGTCCCATGGAGGGCAAATGACTCCTGGAGCTGAAGGAATGGCAGTGTGGCTGGAATGAAGTAACGGAGCTGGGAATGAGGAGGGAGAAGATTCATGGGCAGGGAAGACAGACAAAGAAAGAAAAGAAATTCCCATTCTACTGGTGAAAAATGGAACCTCACTTTCAATCCCTGGTCCTAAACTCTTCCTTTCTGGGGGGATTCAGACAGTGAGTACCTGTGCAAGAACCCAAGTTTGGTAGGCTTGACTAGTTAAGTATTAACCCTACTAAGTGCTGTAAGTAGCCCAAATTTCAAGCAGCGTACTGCTCCTGAAACCTGATTTGCCACTGACATTGGCAGGGGCAGGGATAACCAATGTGATAGCAAGACTTCCCAAACATACACATACACACACATGTACATGCATGCATATGAGCATGTGCTCACTAAAATACAATGAGCACTCACAGACATGCAAACAATTGCACAAATGCATTCATACATGCACAATGCACACATTCATGAAATATAAGCACAAATGCATGCACATATTCATATGCATGTGCACACATGTACACACGGACATATAAATGCACATAAGCACCATGCTTTCACACATGCACACATGTACATGTACAGACACATAGGCATCCACATGCACACACGTGCACACAAACATACTCATGCACATACACAGACCTCCAGAATATAGTACAGGCTCCCTTTCTCTGCCTCTAGGAGCTCTGCAAGGATGCCTGGGAACCTGCAGCTTCCAGAGCAACAAGCCCACTCCTCATCCACTGGCTTCCCCTTCTGTCACTCTTTCCCAGCTCTGATTTACTCATGTCAGCAAAATATTGCTTTTAATGACAGCGTTGGCATTCTGCATTTTCTTCTGGGTATTACTGCAAACTGGCAGGTGATTCATGTGCATTATATTCCCTTCTAATGTGGTTTGTCTCTTGCTTCCTTTCTCCCAATTTGGTGTCTTATCTATAAATTGTGGTGACACAAATACTCAGATGTTGTTTAAATTCTGGGCTTATTTCCTTTCCCTCTTTCACCTCAAGACCCATCCGATGGCAGCACCTCCTTCTTGGGGGGTTCCCAGCTCTGATGTAATCATCTTGACATTTGACCACAGGCCTTTAGTAAGTCTGAACCCCCTAATCTATAGTATTCAGAGCCTTCCAGTTATAATCCCAGCTCTGCTATTGGGACAAATGTCTAACCTCTCATAGTCTTGAGTTTTCACCTCTGGATGATGGAGAGGAAACACTCCATCCTCCTGGGTCATTGAGAGAATTAGACAGGATCTGGCACAGTGAGCATGCAAATACAGTGCCTACAGTCACTCAAAGGGACTGTAGTTCTCTTCCCCCATCTGTCCCTGCTTTGGTATGCTAAGACAGGGCTGAGACACATACACACCATGTGAATGCCAGCAGTATGGCTGTCCTTGCAAACGACAGTCTTTAATATTTCTTTGACATTTGTTCAGAGAAGGCATTGGGGTGAGGGACAGAGAAGATGCTCTAGTAGAAGCCCTTGGACTACCATGCTGAGGAATTCAGCTCTGCTCCAAACTTGCATATCTCACTCTTTGTTAGCCATCACCAATCTAGGGAGGTGGTGAATGACCGAGCTGTTATTTGAGAAGGTCCCTGGGGCGTCATTCTTCACCTCACTGCAGCCTCTGCCTCCCAAGTTCAAATGATTTTCTCATGCCTTGGCCTGCCGAGTAGCTGGGATTACAGGCATGAGTTACCATGCCTGGCTAATTTTTGTCTTTTTTGTATAGATGGGTTTCTACTGAATGTTGGCCAGGCTGGCTTCAAACTTCTGGCCTCAAGTGATCCACCCACCTTGGCCTCCCAAAGTGCTGGGATTACAAGTGTGAGGCACTGCGCCCAGCCTTTAAACCTCTTTTCATGATAAATTACCTAGTCTCAGGTACTTCTTTGTAGTAATGAGAGAACAGACTAATACACTTCCCTTAGAGTTTGTGTCTTTAGAAAATCTGGCTGGCCTGCCTTTTAATCAGGTTCAGGCTATAGAGTGGTATTAGCGGGAACAGAGCTAGATGCTTGGTATTGAGGTAAGTCCACACCTTACTGAGGTAATTGTTTCTTTTCTGTGTCCTCCCCCTCCTCAGACACCTCTGGCAGCTTCCTACCACCCACAGAATAAAGTCCTAGTCCCTTAGCTTTTCAGGCCCTTCTAACCTGGCATGACATCTGTCTCCTCCTGATCCTCTTCAGCCCTTGGAGGTTAAAGACCTGCTGCCCTACTTGCCCCACTGCTCTCTGCTCACGTGGGGCTGTTCCCAGTCCTGTTCAGCCCATTTTACTCACCTGGACTCCTGCAGTGTCCTGCCTCCTGCAGCCTGTGCTGCTTGCCTGAGGGCTTTCTGAGGTTGCCAGGGCCCGTGTTACCTGCCAGGCTTGAGAAAATGAGCACGCCTCTCTACCACCACCATAACCTCAATTAATAACTAAGGAGAGTTGGTGGTAAATACCCTAGTTCGTTCGCCCTTTCATGAGATAAATCTAAGGCTGTGCACTACACTGGCTCCAGAGTTCTCCAGGGAGATTGATATGGTTTGGCTCAGTGTCCCCACCCAAATCTCATCTCAGATTGTAATCCCCACGTGTCAGGGAGGGACCAGGTGGGAGGTGATTGGATGGGGGGGGCGCGGGTTCCCCCATGCTGTTCTCGAGATAGTGTGTGAATTCTCGTGAGAGCTGATGGTTTTAAAGTGTGACACTTCCTCATTCTCACACACACTCCCTCCCGAAGCCTTGTAAGTAAGGTATCTGCTTTCCCCTTCACCTTCCACCATGATCTTAAGTTTCCTGAGGCCTGCTAGGCATGCTTCCTGCTAAGCCTGCAGGACTGTGAGTCAATTAAACCTCTTTCCCTTGTAATTACCCAGTCTCAGGTAGTTCTTCATAGCAGTGTGAAAATGGACTAATACTGAGATGAAGCTCCAGGCACTAGGGAGCTTGGGAACACACTCTTCTCTCTCTCACTTCCCCACTTCTTAAGGTGTCTCTTCACCTCCCAAAATAAATAACTCGCCTGCACATCCTGGCCTCAGGGGGAGCTTCTGGGGGAACTCAAACCAAGACAGGTCCCTCCTGGAACCTTTTCTTTTAGCCAGCTTCGCATAACAAACTCTCAAACCCAACTTCAGTGGGAACCCCATCTGAGGATATGGGGAATAATACTAGTGAAGACTCAGTGCCAGACACATTCTAAGCATTTCACATGTACTAACTCACCCAAGCCTCACAGATTAGATGGACCCTCCTCAGAGAGTCTATGATGGTACAGATAAGGAAACTGAGGCATAAAAGGGCTAAGCACCTTGTCTTAGGTCTGACAGAAAGTAATGGAGTTGGGCTGAGCACGGTGGCTCATGCCTGTAATCCCAGCACTTTGGGAGGCTGAGGCGAGTGGATCACCTGAGTTTAGGAGCTCGAGACCAGCCTGGCCAACATGGTGAAATCCTGTCTCTAGTAAAAATACAAAAAAATTAGCTGAGTGTGGTGGCGTGTACCTGTAGTCCTAGCTACTTGGGAGGCTGAGGCAGGAGGATAGATTGAACCTGGAAGGTGGAGGTTGCAGTGAGCCGAGATCATGCCACTACACTCCAGCCTGGTGACAGACAGAGAAAGATTCTGTCTCCAACAAAAGAAAGTAATGGAGTTGGAACATGGCAGAGGCAACGTCTGAGTTTATGAAGACAAGACCCCAGTGTGTGCAGAGTGGCTGACGCTGATGCCTGCTACATGCCATGCCTGGTTCCATGGGTCACTTCTACCTTTGTGATTTTGGATCAGCTCTACCTAATGGAGCATAAGGGCCTAGTCTGGTGGCCGACATGTCTTAGGGCTCAGGAGCTTTTGTCAGGTGACAGCCTCTAACCAAATCACTTCCTGCCAGGTGCCTGTCACAGCACCTTGTTTGTCTGGAGGCATGGCCCTTCTCACAAGCTGTATTTGCTTTTATTGTGCTTTTTAATTTGTTTGCTTTATAGTCTGTCTACTCCACATGACAGTAAGCTGCAGGAGAATGGCCAAGTGAATACTCAAAGGGAACTGGAGGCTTCCAGCTTGAGAGGATCTGAGTGACCTGGCGCATCCACCCAGAGCATGGCTCTGTGTCAATAGACACCTTGCCCAGGTCACATGCAAGTGAGTGGCAAAGGGTAGTTTCCACCTGGGGGCTTTATGTCCAGAATTGGCTTTCTGGAAAGTGCCCCCAGATTTCATCTTTGTCAATCCTAGGGCCCGACTCTTGGGTTCCTAGTTGAAAAACAACAGCTGTGAATATTAAACGAGGCACATGCACTGAGATTCTTCGATCAGTGGTACGTGTATAAATTTCAATAATAATGGGGTTGCATTCATCAGACCCATCAATCATTACTACCTATGCTGCTGAGACATTGCTCAATGTCAGACACATGCTTCGCAGACATAGTCTCTGGAATCCAGCCGCATGGCCAAAGGCCTATGGCTGGCACCATGGGCAGTCCCCTTCCTCTGCCAGGCCTCAGTCTTTCTGCCTTCAATAGGGAGGGGAATTTGCGGTGGATAGCCTTGCTCAGACTGTCCAGGTTTGAGAACTCTGAGTACTAAGATGGTACATGAGGAAATGTCATTTCTTCACTCTGTGCATCTGATGCCTGTGTGTCTAATTATGTCTCACCTTCCCTAAAAGTGTCTGCAATGGCTCCCTTGTGCTCATTATAGAACATTTGGGACCTTGCTTAATCTGGTTGCCAAATCTCCCCTTCTCACTCACTTTATGGCCAACCAGGTGGGAGCCAGGTGATAACGAGGGAAAAGGAGGATATTTCAGGTTGTGGACATAGCAGGCTAGAGTAACAGCATGCAAGAGGGGATAGTGAGGATGGAGGTCAGGGAGGGAGAGTCTCATGGCTTGGCATTTTAGGAATTCAGCACATTAGACTCACAGGACTAGGTGAATGCTGGCTTCATGGCCACCTCTGAGATTTTATATAAACATTCACTGGTCGTCTATTCCGTGCCAGGCTCTTGGCCAGGCACTAGGAAGGAACATCAATGGCATTTTAAACATCAAACTACAATAAAAGGCAAAAGAACTGTGTGCCAATGAGAAAGATGAGAGCTGACATTTGTTGGGCACATGCTGTGTGCCGGACACTTTACATTCATTTCTCTTGTGGTGGATTGTTTCCAAAGATGCCTGTAATGCTATCGCATCCTATATATATGCTCTTTTGCAATGTGACCATACCACTTTCCCATCAGGAGATGGTGTATATTTCTCCTCCCCTTAAATCTGGGTTGATTGTGTAACTTCTAAGACGGTGCCTTAAGAGACTCATAGCATATCTATTTTCCTGCTGTAAGTGCTCTTTCTTGTGGGTCATCTATAGCTGACTACCAGAGACCATGCTGTGAGGAAGCCCAAGCTATCATGAGGCCAGAGGCCATGTAGTAGAGCCCTAATATATCAGTTTTGTGAGTGAAGCTGTCTTGGTTGGACCATCCACCAGCCAGGAGAATGACCCCAGGAGACACTTTGAGAACCAGAATCACCAAGGCCTGAATCCCAAACTCACAGAATTATGAACACATAAAATGGTTATTTTTATAAGCCAATAAGTGTTGAGGCAGTTTGCTAGGCTCCAATAGAGAACTAAAACACCTCTTTAATTCTCCTGCATAACCTTGAGAGGCAGGTGCTGTTATCTCTACAGATAAGGAAACAGGATTGGATAGGTGAAACGGCTAGTTCAACATCATATGGAAAGTCGATGGCTGAAGTGGATTCAAACCCATGCCTCTGGCTGGGTGCTGGTTCATGCCTGTAATCCCAGCACTTTGGGAGCCTAAGGCAGAAGGATCACCTGAGCCCACGAGTTCGAGACCAGTCTGGGCAACATGGCGAGAGGCCTGTCTCTATTGGAAAAAAAAAAAAAAATCAAACCCAGGCCTCTGTGACCCCAAGACTTTGCCAGTTCCCTCAGTCATGGTACTGTCTCAGGGCAGCAGTGGAGCCTTTGATTCTGCGGAAGCCCTCCTCTGGGGAGGGCATCTAAGCAGGAAATAGTGGAAGACTTCTCTGCATTCTTTTGTACCTTCTGCGTTTTGAATCTATTCCCTATTCCAAAATGAGCAAACAAAGGTAACGTTCTTATTTACAAAAAAATAATTGTGGTATGTGTGTAGGTCAGGCTGGGAGTGGAGAAATTAGAGGCCGCTTCACAGAACAGCAGCATTTGGGCTCCGCTTAGAATTCAGTGGTTCCCACCCCTGGCCGTACTCTGGAATCACCTGTGGAGCTTTGGAAGTCCCGATGCCTGGGTTCCGCCCAGAGGTGCTGTTTTAATTGGCCTAGGGCAGGGCTTGGGCTTCAGGACTTTTAAAAAGCCCCCTAGGTGGTTCAAATGCGCAGCTAAGGTGGAGAGCCAGAGCTCAATGGGGGACCAGGATTCCGCTAGCAGTGGAAGGCTGGAGAGACGAGTGGGCTGTGCTCTGGGAGCAGCGTGAGGCAAAGCAGGGCTGAAGCAAATGATTTGTATGGAAAAACATGAAAAAGAATTGCTTTGGGGGTGTAGATGCTTAAACTAAGCAAAACAAAACAGAACAAAACAAAAAGGGGTGGCCCTGCCTTCTGAGCCCTGGTGTGCTCATGGAGTCAGTTCACAGAAACGCTCAGCTCTCGAGGCCAGGTTGCTCAAAGTCATTTGAGGGATGGTAATAATTAGGTTTGGTTACAGGGAGAAATGCTATGCAGTGCAAAAGCCCTCTCTGCACAGGAACACGGCCTTTCCTAGTCCTGAGCTTTGCTGGAATTCCCAACCTGAGCCAGCCAGCCATAGGCCTCTGGACGCGTCTGGGCTTCCTCATGAAGCAGGTGCAGCAATTGGTGACCCCAGAGACTTTCCCTGGGTTTTCAGGGAAGGAAGGTCCTATGCGGGCTGTGCACTGTGTGACCCAGCCCAGTGGTTCTTAAGCCTTCAGGCTAGGCTGCACCTTCAAACCCCAGGGGGAGCTTTGAGAACAGATCTCAACACCCCCCACCCTCTCGCCCCCAACACCTGGGATTTGGAATTCAGGATTCAGATGCCTTTGGTTGCTGGTGGAGCAGTGGGGTTCTTTGTTGAATTGTGCTTCTCTGGAAGCCTCCGAGGAAGAGGCTGTGGCTATCAGACACTGGTGTGTCAGAATCACCTGGAATGCAATGAGTTTAAGACAAGGGCTTGCTGGAAGAGAACAAGGCCAGGTGCAGCTCATACCTGTAATCCCAGCACTGTGGAAGGTTGAGGCAAGAGGATTGTTCAAGCCCAGGAGTTCGAGACCAGCCTGAGCAACACGGCAAGACCCTCGTCTCTGCAAAAGGTAAAGTGTGTACCTGTGGTACCAGCTACAAAAGAGGCTGAGGTTGGAGGATTGCTTGAGCCCAGGGGTTCAAGGCTGCAGCGAGCCATGTTTGCACCAGCCATGTACTACTGCACTCCAGCCTGGGGGACAGAGAGAAACCCTGTCTCAAAAAAAAAGAACAGAACCTGAGCCTCTGTATGTTAACCAAGGTTGAAGAACCAGTGCATTATAGTATTCTCAAACTTGAGGAGTTAAAGAACATTGTCATCTTGGTTGCACTCCCAGAGATTAATTAGTCGGGGTGATTTAATTAGTTGGGGGTATGAACCAGGTATGGGGAATTAAAAAGAACTCCCCAGGTGATTCCAATGTGCAGCAAACTTTGAGAACCACTGGATTAGGGAATCTAGAAACAGACTCAGGTGTATGTGGGAATTTAGTATGTGATAAGAGTGAAATTTTAAGATTGGAGAGAAAAGGGTAAATTTTCCGTAATGAGGCTGGGTCAACTGACAATACATCTAATAAATTGAACTAGATCTTTCTTCATGTTGCAAACAATAAATTCCATATAGATTAAAAATATACATTCAAAGAATAAAATAAAATTCCTTATAGAGAAATATTTTCATAATTTTGGAGTGAGGAAGTCCTTTCAAAACATAATATAAATTGCAGAAGCCACAAGGAAAAGATTGACAGATTGGCTGCCCCCCAAATTTAAAACTCTGTTTTGTAAAATAAGCAATAAACAAAAAGATGCATGATATGCTAGGAGCAAATATTTGCAAACTATATAACAAACCAAGGGTTAGTATCCTATGGTATTAACTATGCTTACAAATTAATAAGAAAAAGACAACAACCTATTAAAAGTGGCAAATGACAAAAGAGGTAATTATCAGAAGAAATAAGTACAGAAAAACATAGATTTATATGCCAGAAAATAAAAAGATGTTCAACTTCGTTAATAATCATATAAATTAGATACAGCTATTAATGCGGTTAGGCTTTCTGTCCCCACCTGAATCTCATCTTGAATTGTAATCTCTGCACTTCCCCACTTGTTAAGGGAGAGACCAGGTGGAGGTAATTGAATCATGGGGGCAGTTTCCCCCAGGCTGTTCTTGTGATGGGGAGTGAGTTCTCACGAGATCTGATGGTTTCATAAGGGGCTCTTCCCCCTTCTCTCAGCCCTTCTCCTGCCTGCTGCCGTGAGAAGAAGGCGTCTTTCATCCCTTTGGCCTTCTGCTATGCTTGTAAGCTTCCCGAGGCCTCCCCAGTCATGCTGAACTGTGAGTCAACTAATTCTCTTTCCTTTATAAATTACCTAGTCTCAGACAGTTCTTTATAACATTATGAAAACGGACGAATACAGCTATTTTTACCCATCTGGTTAAAAAAAATATTGATATGATCTGTATTGTGGGGGTGGGGAGAAATGATAAATCTCAAATGTTGTTGGGGAAAGTGTAAATAGAACTTTTGGAGAGGGCCACTGTGCATTAATTATCAAAATTGTAAATGCACCCACCCTTGACCTAGTAATTCTACTTCTAGGAATCTGTTCTACAGAAATGCTAACACGAATACACAAGATTACTATACCAGGTGCTCAGCACAGTATTGTTTTTAATAGTGAAAAACTGAAAGGAACCAAAGTGACCAACAATACAAGGGAATGGTTACATAAAAGGTTATACAGCCGTGTTATGGGTGGCTAAACGACAATGTGGAAGCTCTGTGTACCCAGGTGGAGAGATGTATACATCTATTAGTATAGTGAAGAAAGCAAATTGCAAGATAGGATGGGTGATAAAAGCTATCACTACACAGTGTTTTGGGGCAGCAGTGGGCAAGGGAGTTAGTCATGATGGCTAACAGTTTCTGCCATGATCCACTTTTGGCAACACATTAATTTGAGTTTCCAGAATAATTGAGGTAACTTTTAGGTGACACCATAAAGGGTATTTGAAGGGATTACACTATGAGACTCATACTCATGATGTAGAAAGCTGAATTTGCCGGACACTGTGGCTCACGCTTATAATCCCAGCTCTTTGGGAGGCCGAGGTGAGTGGATCACTTGAGGTCAAGAGTTCAAAATCAGCCTGACCAACACGGTGAAACCCCATCTCTACTAAAAAGAAAAAGAAAAAAAAAAATTAGCCAGGCATGGTGGTGTGTGCCTGTAGTCCCAGCTACTTGGGAAGCTGAGGTGGGAGGATCCCTTCAGCCCTGAAGGTCAAGGCTCTAGTGAGCCGAGATTGTATCACTGCATTCCAGCCTGGGTGACAGCGAGACTCTGTCTAAAAAAAAGCTGGACTTGTCTTTAGGCTTCGAAATGTAACAATAATGGTCAGTGGAGATATGGTGCTTTCTGTGTGCCCAGCACTGGTTTTGAGTCCTTCACATTTGTGAATCCAGGCAGACTTGGGTTCATATCCTAGTTTTGCCACTTACTAGCTCTGGGTCCCAAGGGAGGACACTCCCTCCCTTCTCAGAGTGTCCCTTGGTAAATAAGGAGACTGTTGAAAGGAGGCGACCTTGGTGAGGCACCCGCTTCCTGCACACAACTCTGCACAATTTACTGCCAAAATAGGGGTCACTTTCTTTAACCCTCATCATGTGAATTCAAAGCTTAAGCTCAGCTTATTTACCAGTTTCTTTTTTTTAAAGCTCTGCTATCAACTTTCCTAAGATTTATTCATGGTTTGGCTTCAAATGTTCTATTCTTGAACTCCTAGGGCAACTCGCTGAGTCTTGAAGTCATTCGGTGTCAATTTTATTACTTCTCAGTATACATTGTCCCGCCCTCCATGACCCACTGGAAGCCTCTGGCTGTGTGTGTGACATTTTAAATACTAACTTTGGGACTCTTGTCTTAAAGGAGGAATTAAGTTCAAATTGTGGCACTTTAGAAATACATAAAACATAAGCTGGGCTTTTAATGGAAAAGTCACCTTCTCATAAGCTCTGCCAGGCATGGCTGGGGCAGGCTGATTTAATCCTCTCCCTTTATCAAAATCAAGAGCAAATATTGGTTTACCTGCAACCAAGATGACCTTGGGCCCATTTTTGTTGCAGTAAAACTGCAGTAGGTGCTCAGTTGCAAAAGGGAGTGATGGCTAAGCCTCTGATTTGGGGTCATCTTCCTGTAGCTAGTTACGCAAATAAACACTTTCCATTTAAAGCAGACTTTTCACAGGAAGGAACCCTTCAGCCAAAGGAAAAATCCTGGAAGGGTGGAATTTCAGGAATCTGGGGAGTCCTGGAAGGCAGAGACCTCTGTCACATGTTTGTGTGTTTAGCACTGGGCTGACCACATAAGGGAATGGATGGCTGAATGATTTAGATTGTTACATAATTTGCTCAGTTGGTTTCAGAAGGTCCTGTAAAAGTGAATCCTCTGGATGACACAGGTTAACTGGCTGGCTGTTTAGAAACAAATATTGACATTCTGATTGGATGAAACCAGGCGAGATGCCAGCTTGGTGTGAGAGCATAGACCCTGGGGATCAGGCTGCCTGGCTTCCAAGCTGGCCTCTGCCATTCACATCTGAATGGGTAGACAGAGTAAAGCCAATGTCCCTACCCAGTGTGGGTGGGCCTCACTCAATAGCTGGTAGGCCCAAAAAGAACAAAAAGGCTGACCCTCCCACTGGTAACAGGAGACTCTTACTGCCTGACTGCCTTGAGCTGAGGCTTCAGTCTTTTCCTGCCTTTAGACTTGAACTGAAACATTAGTTCTTGGTTCTCAACCCTGCCAGCCTTCAGACGGGAACTTATACCACTGGCCTCCTGATTTTCAGGCCTTTGGACCTGGACTGGAACTATACCATTAGCTCTCCTGGGTCCCCAGCTTGCTGGCTGCAGATCTTAGGACTTCTCAACCTCCATAATTTTGTGAGCCAATTCTTTATAATAATCTATACAGACACACACACACACATATATAATGTGTTTCTATATAATGTGTTTATACATAGACATGCATGTCTATATGCCTATATATATTCTATTGGGTCTTTTTCTCTGGAGGATGCTTCCTAGTGCCAGGCACTGTGATTTTGGTGACATTAACATTGGGCTTTGTTTTGTTTTTGCTTTCCTTTCAGTATCCTTTCTTTTGCCTTGGTGGGTCTTTTGACTACTAACTCCCAAATCTGCTAATCCACACTAATGTGGATATAATGAGAGAACAAGTACCTTTAGGGGATGAAGAGCTAATTAAAGATGATGTAAAACATTCTCCTGGTTCTTAACATGTGGTGGGAACTCAGTAACTGTTATTTGTGATTTTTGAATGGCATAGGAATCCCAAGAAAGAGGTATTAGTATTATTTTATAGAAGCAGTTGTTGAAGCTCAGAGGGGTAGAGAAGTTACCCAGGGGTACACAGCTCATAAGTGGTGGAGCTGGGATTCAAACCACTTATCTGTGGGATTCCAAATCTCATGCCTTTCCCGAAGACCTCTGATATGGTTTGGCTGTGTCTCCATCCAAATCTCATCTTGAATTGTAGCTCCCATAATTCCCTCCTGTTGTGAGAGGGACCCAGTGGGAGATAATTGAATCATTGAGGTGGTTCCCCCATACTATTCTCATGGTAGTGATCAAGTCTTATGAATTCTGATAGTTTTATAAGGGGAAACCCCTTTTGCTTGGCTCTTATTCTCTTGTCTGCTGCCATGTGAGACATGCCTTTCATCTTCTGCCATGGTTTTGAGGACTCCCCAGCCATGTGGAACTGTGAGTCCATTAAGCCTCTTTTTCTTTATAATTTACCCAGCCTTGGGTATGTCTTTATCAGCAGCATGAAAACAGACTGACACAACCACTCATGGCTGATTGGCTCATTGCCCCCAAATCTTTACCTCCTCCCTTAATAGAATGGTGCATCCTCACACTTGCTGTGGTTTCACGGTGGGCAGAGGTTAGCTCCCCATCCTTTGACTTTGGGCTTGGCTCTGTGACTTGCTTTGGCTAAAGGAATGTTAGCACATGTGATGTGTGCAGAGGGAGGTCTTAAATGTGTGGAATGGTTTGACTTGGCCTTTTGTGCCCTCTGATCCTCCATGAAAACATGTGCCCAGAACAGTTGTTGGTCTTAGGAACAGACTGAGCTCATGTCAAAGCCTGCAGTCAACCCAGGTCAACCTGCAACCTGGAACACAGCCAAGCCACTCAATTTACAGATTCACGAGGAAGAAAAATAAATGCTTACCATTGGAAACCACTGAGTGTTGGAATGGTTTGTTATGCAGCATTGGTGCAGCAGTTGCTGACCAATGCACTTCCCTAAAAGGGTATCTTTTAACACAGCTCAAGAGGAGGGACATGGAGAGAACTATGATTCAGTTCCTGGAAAGCATGAAATAGACATTACTGATCCCCAGGTCTCCTTTTTCCCTCAGCATATGGGAAACTTTGCAGCCCTCTTCAAGTTAGTTAGGGCCACATACATATTTCTGGCTTGTGAAATATGATCCAAGGCCAGGAGTGGTGGCTCACGCCTGTAATCCCAGCACTTTGGGAGGCTGAGAAGGATGGATCATGAGGTCAGGAGTTTAAGACCATCCTGGCCAACATGGTGAAACCCCTCTCTACTAAAAATACCAAAATTAGCCGGGCATAGCAGTGTGCACCTGTAATCCCAGCTACTCAGGAGGCTGAGACAGGAGAATTGCTTGAACCTGGGAGGCGGAGGTTGCAGTGAGCCAAGATGGCACCACTGCACCCCAGACTGGGTGACAGAGCGAGACTTCATCTCAAAAAAAAAAAAAAAAAAAAATCAGAAATGCCAGGTGGCACTCCACTCTCAGGCCATGGCAGTGTCATTCCAGTGTCCTCCCACAGTTTCTCTCTTCCCCTGCCACAGTAGTTGTGGAGGGAGCCTCAGATGGAGATGGGGGCCACAACATCAAAGCAGCCTGTATCATGAGTCACTTCCTGGGACCACTGTGGATTTTCATGAGAATGAAATTCATTTTCTAGTGGTAAGGTACAGAGATTTGGGGATTGTTTGTTCCTGCATCAGCCACATCATTGTGACAAAAATACAGAGTGAGGGAAAGATTTCGGGAGGGACTGCAATTGCCACTTGCTCATATCTCAATTTCATTCTCCTCCATTAGGGAGAAAGGCTCTGCCACGGACTTGCTTCAGGACCCAGGAACATTCTGGTCCCTCTTCCTCAGCTTCCTCAATGGCCACATGGGGGGTCCACTGGCTCTTTCCTAGGAGCATGCGCAGGTGTCCCCAGCCTGCTGCCGGCCCTCAGGTGATGTGAATATATTCAGTGGAATCTCACCCAGAGAGGGACGGCACTGTGCCAGCAGGCAGGGCTCTGGGTGTGGAGGTGTGACTTCATTGGCTTTCATGAGGCCTCTTTATGCAGAAGCTAGGAATCTGCAGGCTCTTGCAACACTTGACAAACCTGTAAATATGCATTTGGAGTCACCACTGCCCAGTTTTTCTGTGAAATCTGCGTCACAAAGCCAAGTTCAGAGAACAAAGCTTTCTGATCAGGCCAGAGGAAATCACTTTCCTCATTTTTGAAGTGAATCATTGTCTCTGTCCCTCTGACTCTTGGTCAATGTTAAAGGTAGATAGAGAACGGATTTAAGGACACTTTGTAAACTATGAAATACTTGGTGCCAGGTACGCAGAGGTGAACACATCAGATCCTGGCCTCTCGTTTCTAGGGAGCTAATTAAATAATGAGATGACCCGCCACTCAAGGTAGAGTGACAGCTGTGGAATGGTGGAGGGAGAGAGAACTGTCAACAGGGGAATCAGGGAGGACTTCCTGGAGGAGATGTAGTTGTAGGGGTGGGTGGAATGTTCACAGGAAAACAGAACAGCATGAGAAAATGTGCTGACAGCAAGTGATATGCACAAGGAGCAGCAAGGAGACTGGCCTGGCTGCTCTGGAGGAGGAGCGACAGGGTTACCCCTGCCTCTACTGCTGAAATGTGCCATAGGAGTTAAGAGCAGAGACTCTGGTAGATTTTAAGTCCTGGCACCTTCTTGTTCTGTGACTATGGACAAGTGACTCCACTTCTCTGAACTCTGGTTTGTTCACTTGTAAAATTGGAATAATATATACTTTAAAGGGTTGTGAAGATAAGATCTGTGCAGTAGGTAAAGGCCTGAATACATGTGGGTTTTACTCCATGAAGGGTAGCTAAGGATGGTGGCCTGGTCCAGGAGACTAGGTGACACACGAGAGGAGGAGCTGGTGTCTCCTGGTTGGCAGTGGCACCTTTGAGTAGCTTGTAAACCCTGTGTGTTGAGCTCTGGAAAGATCAGGCCTTCTGGAATCAGGGAGTTCTGGTCTGGGATTGTGTCTCAGTTCTGCCACTTTTTTTTTTTTTTTTTTTTTTTTTT
>PVKP010006665.1:0-59091 GCA_004027715.1 Plecturocebus donacophilus | reverse complement strand
TGTTTCACCATATTGGCCAGGCTGTTCTTGAACTCCTGACCTTGTGATCCACCTGCCTCAGCCTCCCAAAGTGCTGGAATTACAGCCGTGAGTCGCCGTGCCCCGCCAGTTCTGCCACTTTTGAAATGTGTGACCCTGTTCTGAAAGCTCCCAGAGCTTGTGTCCCCCCATCTATAAAATGGAGGTGCATTGGAATTTCAGTTGCAAAGACTGGATGTCCCCTGTGCCGTCTTGAGAAAGGAAGGTTTACCGTAAGGATGTGCATGGATCGGGAGGGCACCAGGCTTAGGAGAGGCTCTGGGAATGTGCTTCTGGTTAACCATCTCTCCTGTTCTCTAGGGAGGTCAGTAGAAAGAACAGGTTCATGTGTTGCCAAAGTGACATCAGAGCTGGCCCTCTTAACCACTACAGTGAAGTTGAGCCAGATCTGTGCATGATTAGACAGTCAATGTGATAATAACAGAAAGCCAGAGACAGGTGTGAAGGTATGATTTTATACATATCTATATATAGTTTGTATATAATAACTACCATTTCAAAGGATGGGGTGTTACTGAAACCGATAGGCTACTGGGAAAATCAGATCAGTTTATATCACATGCTAAAATAAATCCCAGAGGCTTATAAGATTTATATATAAACAGATAATAATAAATGGAGAATAATTTGATCTTCGGCTAGATGCTGTGGCTCATGCCTGCAATCCGAGCACTGTGGAAGGCCAAGGCGGACAGATTGCTTGAACCCAGAAGTTCAAGATCAACCTGGCAATATGGTGAAACCCCATCTCTACTAAAAATACAAAAAGTTAATCAGGCGTGGTGGCGTGTGCCTGTATTCCCAGCTACTCAGGAGGCTGAGGCATGAGAATCACTTGAAGAGCTGAGATCGTACCAGTGCACTCCAGCCTGGGTGACAGACATCTCTACCCCCACAAAAGAATTTGATATTCACTCTGTAAGAGCATTCTAAACATATGCATAAAGACAAAAACTATGGAAGAAAAAAGATTAATGTATTTAACTGAACAACATTTTGAAAACTCCATAAGGCAAGAATACTTACACAAATTTTGATCATAATACAACAGTCAAAATATTTGGAACATAGATGGCAAAGGGCAAGAGCTCTTGCAATTAACAAGAATAAAGATGAAAGGGTAAGGGATATGAAAAGGTAGGCCCAAAATATGTGACTAATAAATGTATAGAAGTATTCACCTTTGCCAGTGATAAAATAAGTTAGAATTAAAATAATCATTTCTTCTCTCACTGACAGTCTGTTTGGTGCTGCTTTAACAAAACACCACAGGCTAACTTATAAAGAAAAATTTATTTCTCATGGTTCTGAAGGCTGGAAAGTCCAATACCAAGGTGCCAACATCATCTATGGCAAAAGGGCAAGAGAACGCTCCTGAGAGAGAGAAGGGGGCCAAACTCAGGCTTTTCTAAGAAAGTCGCTCCCACCATCGCAAATCCATTCCTACTCCCAGAATAATAGCACCAATCCATTTATGAGGACAGAGCCCTTGTGGCCTAATCACCTCTTAAAGTTCCCCCCTCCCAACACTGCTGCATCAAGAGCTGCATTGGGATTAGCCTTCCAACACACTAACTTGGAGACGCATTCAAACCATAGCACTCATCAATAGTCCAACACTGGAAATACTCAGTATTGGTGAGTGTAGATAGAAATGGGAGCTTTTAGGCTAAGGGAAAATCAGTGGTACGACCACTCTGTGGGTAAGTAAAACATGATGCGGCTGGGAACAGTGGCTCATGCCTGTAACCCCAGCACTTTGAGAGGTTGAGGTAGGTGGATCGCATGAGGCCAGGAGTTCGAGACCAGCCTGGGCAACATGGAAAAACCCCATCTCTACTAAAAATACAAAAAATTGCCAGGCATGGTGGTGCACATCTGTAATTCCAGCTATGCAGGAGGCTGAGGCAGGAGAATGACTTGAACTTGGGAGGCAGAAGTTGCTGTGAGCCAAGATTGTGCCACTGCACTCCAGCCTGAACAACAGAGCAAGACTCTGTCTCAAAAAAAAAACAAGCAAAAACAAAAATATGATGTATCAAAAGTCTTAAAACGACACCTGTCTCTGCTGGCAATTCTACGATTTTATCCTGAGAAAGTATTCATGGGTGTATGCAACTATTTAGCAATCAGAATATACATTGCGGTGTTTTTTGTGTGTGTGTTTGTTTGAGGTGGAGTCTCGCTGTCATCCAGGCAGGAATGCAGTGGTGCAATCTCCACTCACTGCAACCTCTGC
Source organism: Plecturocebus donacophilus (assembly GCA_004027715.1). Lineage (NCBI taxonomy): Eukaryota > Metazoa > Chordata > Mammalia > Primates > Pitheciidae > Plecturocebus > Plecturocebus donacophilus. Next base: position 56,813 of record PVKP010006665.1, on the reverse strand, counting down.
CTCCCAGGTTCGTGATTCTCTTGCCTCAGCCTCCTGAGTAGCTGGGATTACAGGCACGTGCCACCACGCCTGGCTAATTCTTGTATTTTTAGTAGAGACAGGGTTTCACCATGTTGGTCAGGCTGATCTCAAACTCCTGACTTTGTGATCTATCCACCTTGGCTGCCCAAAGTGCTGGGATTACAGGCATGAGCCACTGTACCCAGCCTGAAGTGTTTTTTTTTTTTTTTTTAAGTAACAAAATAAATTGAAAACAATCTAAATGTTTAATAATAAGTAATTGGTAAATTATGGGCAATCCACACAACAGAATAAATCCCCGACAACCACTAAATTTGACAATGCAGTTGATTCAGTCTTAATAACAAGAAAATATGTTCTAATTTTATTCTTTAGATGAATAAAGTGCATTACAAAATAGTGTAAAGTGTGACCTCATTTTGTACAAAATATGTAAAAATACATACACATTTGCAAAGAAAAAATCTAGAAGACATATATTAGAATATCAATATAACTGGGAAGTTGGATTTCTGGTGATTTTATTTTTGCTTTTGTTTTTGTTGTGTTTCGTTTTTCTCTGAAACCTCTAACTTGTCTATAAAAAACATTTATAGACCAATCAAAATAATAGAATGATTTTTGCAGGATGCAGACATAGCAGTACTTACAGGGAAATTCACAACTTTATACAATGTTATCTTCAAAAAGAGGAGCCAGGCAACTTTATGTACTAGGAAAGGAACAAAAATAAGGCAAAGGAAAATAGTAAGAATATTATAATAATAAAGATAAAAGCTGAAGCAAAGAAATTAGAGGACAACAAAAACAAAAGAACTCAGTGGCATTTATAAATGAAACCAAGAGCCAGCTCTTTATAAAGACTAATGAAATATACAAACTTCTGGCAAATCCAACCACAGGGAAAAAAAGAACTCATGAATGAGAATCGGTGCGTAACTATCAATACGAAAGAGATTAACTCAGATAAGAACACACCAATGCACAGCTTCACGGTATACATCAGAAACACCTCAATCTAAATGGATAATTTTCAATGAATCTATGAACTACCACAGGCCTCGAAATATGCACCTCATTTGTATGAGAAAAGGCAGCCACCAAGGGAGCCCAGGCAGAAGGATGTCCTTCCCATCAAAGTATTCTGAGAGTCCGCCTTCCTTCCTCGTGACAAAATAAAAATGAATGAAATAAATAGCAAGGGAAACCTCTGCCAGTGGATTCCATGTCAAGATTGGCATCAAATTGTTCTTAAGGCACGTCAGGGCTGCTGGGTGAGATGACATCATTCAACAAAGCCTGTGATTTTCTTCCAAGCCACAAACCAGCTGAACCATTTCTGCGGGGCCTCTTAGGTCGTACATGGCCTCTTTTGCTTGGCGAGGCCTCACACCTTGGAGCGTGCTTTGAGGTGAAGCTTGTGTATACAGGAACATTCAACTTCTGGTCAAATGCCAGCCTTTAAAACCGCGCCTACATCTCACAGATCCTGCATTGAGGATCCTGGTAGAATGGGCTCCTTGGATATATGGGCTTCATGCTTTGATGGCCGTGAATCTGAGCCCAGAGTACCTTGTCATGTTTGTGGATAAAAGTGAAACCTGAAAGGTGTGGGTGTTTCCTTGTACATTCTTTGTTCTGACATTTTCTAACTTAATCTCTCGGTAAACATGAACAGATGTTAATAATCATAACTGCAGAGTAAGTCTTAAGGTCTTTTAAAATGTCTATTTACAGGAAACTATTATAGACACCAAAACCAAAAATCTGATGGTGATCAGATGTTACCTAAGTATGTTGACTACTGCCTACCACACTGTACTCGTTGGAAGAGAAAGAATAATACGTCATAAACCATTTTTGCTAACAAAGACTAATTTCAACATACGGTACCAGAAAGGAAATCGAAGGGGAAACATAGGATGTCAGGTTTAACCTCCTCCCCTAAAGTGCTTTTAATTCCAAAGCATCTGAGTTAAGAATCTTGTGTGTTATTCCAACCCCACATTTCAGCCTAACCAGGGGCGCATGTGGATCCTGCATGGATCCACAGGGTGTGGGAGCTGATAGCGACTCTGAAGATACATCTGTGAAGTATAGATCAGAAAACAGACACCCACTCAACTTCTTAATGCACTGATACAAACCACCGACCTGGGGGTGCTTCCCACAGGCACTTTGCAGGTCTTAGGTTGATTGGTGGGTGTATTAGCCAGGGTTCTCCAGAGAAACAGAACCAATAGGGTGTGTATGTGCGCGCGTGTGTGTATGTGAGAATTTTTTTTTAAAGGAATCAGCTCACATGATTATGGAAGCTGACAAGTCCAAATCCTACAGGTTAGACTGGCAAACTGGAGATCCAGGGAAGCCATGATGTTGCCGCTTGAGTTTGAAGACAGGGTGAAGGCAGAATTCCCTCTTCCTCAGGGACCCTCCGTCTGTTTTTCCTTAAGGCCTTCAACTAACTGAACAAGGCCCACCCCTATTATAGAGGGTAATCTGCTTTACTTAAAGTCTGTTGATTTAAATGTTCTTTCTTTTTTTTGAGATGGAGTCTTGCTCTGTTGCCCAGGCTGAGGTACAATGGCACGGTCTCGGCTCACTGCAACCTCTGCCTCCTGGGTTCAAGCCTCAGCCTCTCGAGTAGCTGGGATTACAGGTGCATGCCACCACGCCCAGCTAATCTTTGTATTTTTAGTAGAGATGGGGTTTCACCATGTTGGCTAGGCTGGTCTCCAACTCCAGACCTTGTGATCTGCCCACCTCAACCTCCCAAAGTGCTGGGATTAGAGGCGTGAGCCACCACGCCTGGCCTTAAATGTTAATTTCATCTGACAAATACTTTCACAGCAACATTCAGATTGGTGTTTGACCAAATATCTGGGTAAAGTGGCCAAGTTGTCATATAAAATGAACCACCACTGTGAGCTGGACAGGTGCATGCAGATAGTGTGTAGGCAAGTGTTCTTGGAAACAGCATCTTAGAGGAGTAAGGGAAACAGGCCAGGGCACAGAGAAAAGTCAGGCTGCAATGCAGTTGCAGCAGAGGCCTCAGTTGATTCCGCTGGGAGCTTGGAAGCAGGTGTGGCTCTTGTTCAGTTGAATCAAGCAAGGCAGGGAGGCTGGGCCATTATCTCTCTGTATAGACCAATCACTAGATTAAGTCAGGAAGACTTAATTGCTGCCTAAAGGCTCCACCTCTTAATACTATCACATTGGTGATTAAGTTTTGATATAACACACTATCACTAATCACCTCTTAAGTGGGATTAGGGCCCTTATAAAAGGGCTTGAGGGATTGGGTTCATTTACTTCTATTCCGTCATGTGAGGAGAGTTACAAAGCGCTGCCTTGGAAGCAGAGAGCAGTCCTCACCAGACATTGAATCCACTGGCATCCTGATTTTGGACTTCCCAGTCTCCGGAATTGTGAGGAATAAATTCCTGTTCTTTATAGATTATCCAGTCTAAGGTAGTTTGTTATAGCAGCACAGATGGATGAAGACAGTCTGGCTTGAGAGCCATCAGTCACCCATTCTCACAGTATGCTGGAGCACGAGCGCCTCCAACGTGAAGGAGGGTATTTGTTGATGCACCACAGTTCCACTATGCAAACATGATCTCATTTTATCCCTCCTAGCACCTTGTATATTGGGCATGATTATCCCCATTTTACAGATGAAGAAACTGAGGCTAAGACCAATGGAATAACTTGCAAAAGCTCACAAGGCTGGCAGAGCCAGGATTCACATCCAAGCCTGATGGGCTCCAAATTAGTTTAAGCTGTTCAATAACTCAGCTCCAAGATTTGGACCTTTATTTTGGGTTTACCTGTAACAAAGATTCCCATGTGGTGGATTGTGGATTTTTATTCTTTTCACTGGTTGGATGGGGGCGGGGTAGGGGGGACATGTTTGGCAGCTGGGTTAAGGGACACACACAGCTAATACTTCACAGCTGTTGTTTCACTTAATCCCACCAAGGGCTCTGTGGGGAAGAAACTATTATTGACACTAGTTGACAGGTGAGAAAACTGCAGCATAGAGAGGTTAAATAATTTGTCCAGACACTTACTGCTGTTAAGTGGTAGAACCAGACCTTGAATCTAGACCAGCTGAATTCAGAGTCTGTGCTTTGAACCTGTAAACTCTACTGGCTGCCTCAGATGAAGGATTATAGATACTCAGTGGCGAGCGATTGGAAGACGCAGGGAAGTCTTCCTGGGGGAAGTGTCACTTAATCAAAGAAATGTCACTTAAAGAAAGTAACCATTGAGAAGGATTGAGTGTCTCCTTGATTCAGGCCCTGTATGTTGGCTAGGATGTGACAGGCAGGAAGAACTGGAGAGAGTATTATGGATGATCGTACTGCAGAAGCAAAGGCAGGGAGGTGAGGCTTGAATATACAGTGCATTGGGTACAATGAGAAAAACAAGCCAGTGGGTGCAGAAGGCACATGACTGTCCCAAGAACCTGGCAAAGCACCTGAGCACTTGGAAAAGCACCTGAGCTGCCCTCCCCAGCATGTCCATTACTGCTTGTTCCTTAGCCTTGGAAGAGAGGAGGAATGTTTTCTCCTCAGCTCTTTCCCAGGCACTGACATCTGCTATACTGACCCATATCACAAGAAATTGCAAGCTCCATTCTAGCCTCCTTGGCAATGCCTTTGGGCTTCATGGCTGCTTTCACTCTCACCTCCCTCCTGAACATTCTCTGCACCATGACCAGAGACATCGACTGAAAGCAGGTTTCATAGTGGTGCTTCTGGGTTTAAAATCCTTCCCTGGTTCCCCTATTGCCCTAAGGACAGTCGAAAGTCCTGTGCTATGGACTGAATTGTGTCTCTCCCCAAAATTCATATGTTGAAGCCAAAACCCCAATGTGACTATTTGGAGATAGGGTCTTTAAGAGGTAATAAGGGTTTAATGAGCTTGCAAGGATGGCGTCCTGATCTGATGGGATCAGTGTCCTTAGAAGAGGAGGAGGAGACACCAGGGAGTTCACTCTGCCACACGAGGACACAGTGAGAAGGCGGCCATGTGTGAGCCAGGGAGAGAGTCCTCACTAAAAACTGAATTGGTTGGAACCTTGATCCTAGACTTCCCAGTCTCCAGAACTGTGAGAAAATTCATTTCTGATGTTTAAGCTTCCCAATTTGAGACATTTTGTTAGTGTGGCTGAGCCAACTAATGCACCCTGCAGGGTCTATCCCCTGCCTACTCTATCCCCATTTCTCCCCATTTTGAGGCTATCACAGAGCTGTTCTTCTGGGAAACCTCCCCTGAACCCTTCTAGGAGATGCTATTAGTGTCTGCGCCACGTCCTGGCACTCCCACCTCCACCTGCAGCTGGAGCTGGAACAGGCGGTTCTCATGCACATTGCCTGTTCCTACCACCAGGCTTCCACCCCAAGTGCCTGCTGAAGCTTTTGGCTCCACCCTTCCTTCCTTTGGAAGACCAATTCTAGGCATATTCTGAACAATTCTTCAGTCTCCTTGAACTGAGCCCTGGGTAGCTCTAAGTATACCTAGCTCGGTTCCACACCTGGATTTGCTCTCCCTCTTGCCCTTCTTCTGCTCTGCATTCCTCAGCTCTGTGTCCTGAGATCACTGCCCAAATAAACCCCCTGCTCACATGCCCTTGCCTCAGGCTGTGCTTTCAGGGGATGCAAATCAAGACACCTCTTCTCTCATCTAAACAGGAGTAGGTGCCCTTCTATTATTCCTCCTTAAGCCATGTACAATTCTGTGTACTATTTATCTGTCTAGGTACCCCCTCCCTGACTTCAGTGTGAGCTAGAAAAGAGAAGGGACCTGGCTGTCCTACTCCTAGCACACGGCACAGGACGTGGCATGCAGCAGAAACCTCAGCAGGTGTTGTGGAATGACTGAATGAGAGGTAGGGTGTACATGACAAAAACAACACATGGAAAAGCAGAGTACTTCCTCAACATGATAAAGGACATTTGTTAAAAACCCACAGCTGACATCATAATCAATCCTGGATAATTGAAAGCTTTCCCCCTAAGATCAGGAACAGGGCAAGGATGCTCACTCTTGCCACTTCTATTCAGCATTGTTCTGGGAGCTGGGTGTAGTGGCTCACACCTGTAATCCCAGCACTTTGGGAAGCTGAAGTGAGTGGATCACCTCAAGGTCAGGAGTTTGAGACCAGCCTGGCCAACCTGGTGAAATGCTGTCTCTACTAAAAATACAAAAATTAGCCAGGCATGGTGGTGCACACCTGTAATCACAGCTACTCAGGAGACTGAGGCGCAAGAATCACTTGAACTCTGGAGACAGAGGTTGCAGTGAGCTGAGATCATGCCACTGCACTGCAGCCTGGGCAACAGACTGAGACTCCATCTCAAACACAACACAACACATTGTGCTGGGAATTCTTGCTAGGGCAATCAGGATAATTTCTTTCTTTTTTTTTTGTCAGTTTGAAAATGATTGATTTTTTTTATTTCTTGACAAAAATTATATACTTATGATATACAGCATGTTTTAAGATAAGTGTACATTGTGAAATGGCTAAATCAAATTACCATATGCATGATCTCACATACTTAACCATTTATTTGTGAGTACACTTAAAATCCACTCTTAGCAATTTGCAAGTATACAATACATTGTTATTAACTATAGTCACCATGTTATGTGATAGATTTCTTAAAAGGGTAATTTATTTTATTTATTTATTTTAAGTTAATTAACTAATTAATTTTATAGGGACAAGGTCTCTCTCTGTTGCCCAGGCTGGAGTTGCCATGGCACCATGATGGCTCATTGTAACTGTGAACTCCTGGGCTCAAGTAATCCTCCCACCTCAGCCTGCTGAGTAGCTGGGACTGCAGTTATGCACCACCACACCTGACTAATTTTGGGCAATTTCTTAAATGAAATTAAAGGCATCCAAATTGGGAAGGAAGAAGTAAAATTGTTTGTATTCAAAGTTGACATAGCCTGATATATAGGAAATCCTAAAGAATCAACAAAAGACTATTCAAGCTAAGACATTTATGGGATAAAAGTTATGGGATAAAAGATAAACATGCAAAAATCAGTTACATTTCTATATACTAGCAATGAACAATCCAAAAAGGAAATGAAAACAATAACTCCATTTAAAATACCATCAGAAAGAATAAAACACATAAGAACAAATTTAACCAAAGAGGTACAAGATTTATACACTGAAAGCTACAAAATATTACTGAAAATAATTAAAATCTAAATCAAGGAAAGACATCCCATGTTCATGGATCAGAAGATTTAATATTGGTAAGATGTCAGTACTCTGCAAAGCAATCTACAGATTCAGTGCAATTTCTACCAAAATCCCAATGGCCTTTTTGCATAAATGGAAAAGCTGATCCCCAAATTCATATGAAATTGCATGGGATCCTGAATACCCAAAACAATTTTGTAAAAGAGAAACAAAATTGGAGAACTCATGCTTCCTAATTTCAAAACTTACTACAAACCTACAGTAATCCAAATAGTTTATTACCAATGGAAAGATAGATGTGTGGATCAACTGAATCATTGAGAGGTCACAAATAAATCCGTATTATTGTCAATTAATTTTCCACAAGGATACCAAAAAAAAAAAAAACGCTTTCTCACATTATATATGAAAATTAACTCACAGTGGGTCAAAGACCTAAACATAAGAGCTAAAACTACAACCGTTAGAATAAAACAGGAGTAAATCTTCATGAGGTTGGATTTAGTAATAAATTCTTAGATATAATATTAAAAGTAGAAGCCAGATTAAAAATAGATGAATTGGACTTCATCAAAATTAAAAACTTATATAACAAAGGACAATATCAAAAAAATGAAAAAATAGCATACATAATGGGAGAAAATATTTACAAGTTGAATATCTGACAAAGAAATTGTATCCAGAATATGTAAAGAACTAAAACTTAACAAGAAGACAATCCAATTTAAAAATGGGCAGGGGACTTGAAAAGATTTTCCATATCATAATCATCGGAGCATGCAAATCAAAACAATGAGATACCACTTTACACCACTAGGTTGGCTGTAATAATAATAATTAATGGGAAATAACAAGCATTGGCAAAGATGTAAATAGATTGGAATCCTTGTACATTGCTTGTTGAAGTGTAAAATCATGCAGCCTCTGTGGAAATGTTTGGCTGTTTTTTAAAAAGTCAAACACAAAATTATCATATGACCCAGCAATTCCATTCCTAGACATACATCCAAAAGAACTGAAAAATTTAAACAAGAACTTGTACATATGTTGATAGCAGCACTAGCCACAATTGCCAAAAGGTGAAAACAACTCAAAGTCCATCACTGAATGAATAGATAAGCAACATGTAGTCTATCCCCACGATGAAATATTATTGTTCAGCCATACAAAGGAATAAAGTTCTGATACATGCAACAACTTTGATGAACCACAAAAACATTGTGCTAAGTGAACCAAGCCAGACAAAAAAGGTCACATATTGTATGATTCCATTTATATAAACTCTCCAGAAGAGGTAAGCCCAAAGTGTCAGAAAATAGACTGATGGCTACCAGGGGCTGGGAGAGGGAGGATTGGGAGTGACTGCTTAATGGGTACAGGGTTTCCCTTTGGGGTGAAGGAAATGTTTTGGAACTAGATAGAGCTAATGGTTGCACAAAATTGTGAATGTATTACTGCAACTGAACGGCACGCTTTGAAATGCTCAATTTTATGTTACATGAGTTTTACCCCAATAAAAACAAAAAACGTCAGACCTGGTGGCTCACATCTGCAATCCCAGCACTTTGGGAGGCTGAGGAGGGCAGATCACTTGAGTCCAAGAGTTCAAGACCACCCTGGGCTACATGCCAAAACCCCTTTTCTACAAAAAATACAAAAATTAGCCAGGTGTGGTGGTGTGTGCCTATAGTCCCAGCTACTTGGGATGCTGAGGTGGAAGGATTGCTTGGGCCTGGGAGGCGGAGGCTGTGGTGAGCCAAGATTGCATCACTGCACTCAGCCTGCCTGACAGAGCTAGACTCCGTCTTAAAATAAACAAAAAAAAGTGGATCAGCCTGTGACGTCCAGCTATCCCAGTCTTCCCATCCTACCTTGTAGTGGCACATGAGTTGTATACAGACAGAGACTCCTCTGTTCCTGCCTCTCGTGATTTCGAAAGACCAGCCACCTGGGCCTTCAGAGACAGGGCCACTGTGATCTTGCTCATCTCTGTCCTTTTCTGGAGGGGATGGGAATTGCCTCACATTTTAAATCCTCCGTTTCACTGGAAGTGCCCATCAGAATCTGGCTAGAACTGTTGCTCTGGGTCACAATTACTTCTGCCACAGGTGTGTGAATATTTATGGCTGCACACATGCTTTGTGTTTACCATGTCTCAGCAGCACTGTTTGCATTCATGCTGATAATAAAAACTCAATTTATAGTAAAAACAAGCATTTTGTTGTGAAATTGGGTTTTAAGGATCCTATAAAGGCATTGCAGAGATTTATTTTAGCCTAGTAAATATCTTGCTCTAGGGTGAGACTTTAGAACCTTCCAACAGTTCATTTTGAAGGATTTGGTTATTAGAAAACTTTTATAATCTCTTCAATTTAATCAGGGTAGGACAACAAATCGAAGGGCTTCCAACAACAATGGATTCCCCATATCTGGAATGTCTTACTGTCCTAAATAAGCTGGATGGTACAAGACTATGGTGGTAGCTGGGAGTTGGGAGACCTGGGTCCTAGGCTACTCAAAGGCTAGATGTCTCTTTTCTCCTCTAAGCCTCAATTTTCTCTTTTGAACAGCCTAGGGGTTGAATTTTACATAAAAACTTTTGATCCTGCAATTCCATACTTAGAAAATGTTCCCAAAGGAAAAAATTTAACAAAAGCAATTTATGTTTAAAACTGTTCAATGCAGTTATCTGTAAAGACAAAAAAAAAGCAGAAGCAACAAAAGTATCCCATGAATTGAAAATAGATGATAGAATTATAGAAGAACTTGTGACAGAATAATAAATTGACATTAAAAATAGTAATTCCCATATATATATTACTTCTCTTTTAACACCAACAAGACTAGGAGGCTTTTCGTTTTAATTCTCATTAAAACGAAACAGTGGTTATTTCTAGATGATGGAATTATGGTTAATTTTTGTTTTCTTCTTTATGCTTTTATGTATATTTCAAATGTTCTATAATGAACACATATGACTTTTATAATCAGAAAAAACTACCGTCATTGAAGCAGCAATTAATTTTATAAGGAGTATGTGATGAAGAAGAAAATAGTTAAGTTATAATGTGAAATGAGAAGGAAATAGAAGATAAAATGAATACTCAGATTGCAACTAGGTTGAAATGGTAACAGACCAAATCCGTGAAAAATCACTTTGCTAATTATCAATCCATCTAATAACCAATTCTCTAAAAATTTACCACTCTGCCTATCGGTGTTTTTGTGTCTATTCAATTATCATATTCTTTTTTTCATTTTGCCATCTTTTGACATGTTAAATGTTTTTAATAAATTGTCTAAGGGTACTTCTGATTTTATATTTCCTTTTTTTTTTGAGATGGAGTTTCACTCTTACTGCCTAGGCTGGAGTGCAATGGCATGATCTTGACTTATCACAACCTCTGCCTCCTGGATTCAAGAGATTCTCCTGCCTTAGCCTCCCGAGTAGCTGGAATTACAGGCTTGTGCCACCACGCCCAGCTAATTTTGTATTTTTAGTAGAGACAGGCTTTCTCCATGTTGGTCCGGCTGGTCTTGAACTTTCTACCTCAGGTGATTCCCCTGCCTCAGCCTCCCAAAGTGCTGGGATTACAGGTGTGAGCCACCGTGCCTGGGCCTGGTTTTATATTTCTGAGAGTTATTTAAACATGGGTGCAATCCCTTGATTATGGGATTGTTTTTATCCTTTTGTGTTTAATTGCTCCTTTTTAATCTACTTTGGAATAATTTAATAACTTGTGAGCCTGTTTGCTAAAAATCCTTTCTTTAAGATTTAGTGTTTTGCTGGTCATGGTGGCTCAAGCCCATAATCCCAGCACTTTGGGTGGCTGAGGTGGATGGATCACTTGAGCCCAGGAGTTTGAAAGCAGACTGGGCAACATAGTGAGACCTAGTTTCTTATTTAAAAAAAAAAAAAAAAAAAGGATCAAGACAGATGGAAGCTTTACAACTGATTGTCCTTAGTATCTCGGGCATCATTGAAAAGTTTGTTAGAAACACTAAATCTCTCTCTCTCTCTCTCTCTCTTTTTTTTTTTTTTTTTTTTTTTTTTTTTTTTTTTTTTTTTTGGTGAGACAAGGTCTTTCTTTCTCTGTCTGCCAGGCTGGAGTGCAGTGGTGCAATCACAACTCACTGCAGCTTTGACCTCCTCCTGCGCTCAAATGATCCTCCCACCTCAGCCTCCCGAGTAGCTGAAACAATAGTTGCACAGCCCCATGCCCAGCTCATTTTTGTATTTTTACTATGGGGTTTTGCTATGTTGCCCAGGTTGGTCTGGAACTCCTGGGCTCAAGAAATCCGCTCACCTTGGCCTCCCAAAGTGCTGGGATTGCAGGTGTGAGCCATCGCACCTGGCCATAAGTGGGATTCTTAATGATGAACCTGAAGCACTTTTAGGTACTACTCAAAATCGGCCCAGTGCAGAAATCAAGGCTTTGGTGGCAACTTCCTATTTCAGCATCTGCATGTGAATATACCAGAAAAGAGAGGAAGAAAGAGAGAAAAGATAGAAATAAAACATTTTATAAGAACAGCATATCCTTCCTAGTTTAAAATTGAAATTATTAGATTTAGTTATATTTAAATTTAGCAACCAAAAAATAAAAATGGAATGAAACTTCAGATAAATGTTTCTTCAAACAAGTGAAATTGGTTGGTTAAGACCTCTTTAAAGTTAAAGGAAGAAATATGAAAAACTTTAATTGGTCAGAACCATTGTTATTTTCTTTCAATTAAATCTGATAGTCCTTACTGCTAATGCCAGTTTAATCTATTTGTATTTATTTGATCCCTGATGTTTGGACTTATTTTCAAATTAAATTATCCTTTTATTTTATTTTATTTGCTTTCCTGCCTTCTGGTGCGTTAATAAAATTTTCTATATATATTCCCCCTTTTTGCCCTTCCTTATTAGGAAGCTTAGATTTTATTTATATTTCTTTAGTGGTTACAATTAAAATTTTAACATATATATATATATTTACTGATTAGTTTCTCAAATACAATCTAAAGTTATTCAATATTTCCAGTCATCTTTTGTGCAACTTGACATACTTTTTTCACATTTCATAACCACTCATCCTTGTTCCTGCAGTCTTATTAGTATTTAGTATTATTTCTGTTTAAATTATAAGAGATGGTGTGATTATTACATGTAGTCAACAGTTAATTAAATTTTATCAATTTCATCAATTTCTGTTTTTCTTAGTCCATTCAGGCTGCTATAACAAAATACCATAGACTTAGTAGCTTACAAACAACAGAAATTTCTCATTGCTCTGGATAAGGGGAAATTCGAGATCAAGACACCAACAGATTTGGGCCCATTTCTGGGTTGACAGATGGCACTTTCTAGCTGTGTCCTTTCATGGTGGCAGGGGCTACTTGCTCTCTGGGGCACTAATTTCAATCATGAGGGCTCTACCTTCATGATCCAATTACGTCCCAAGGCTCCACCTCCTAATAACATCACCATGGGGTTTAGGATTACAATATATGAACTTGCAGGCGGGGGGCAGCGGGCACGCAAAAATTCAGAGCTTAACAGTCATTTTCTTTGTATTCTGTTCTCTTTGATTTCAAACTTCTTCTTGATAAAAAGCCATTTGAGTTATTACTCAATAGTATATCTGGCAGGGGGAGGGAATCTTTATTTTGCCTTCCCTCTGGAATGATAGTTGACTTTTATATTTAGGTAAAATATGAAAGTCTAGGTTGGTAGCACTTTTCCTTTGCACTTTCAATTTAATTCTTTAATTTTCTTTTAGCTTTTAATTTGGCCAGTGAGGGCTGACTTTTAGCATAATTTATTTGTTTTCTGGCAGCTTTTAAGGTTTTCTCTATATCCTTCATTTACTGACATTTCTTTATAATGCATCTAGGTGTGGATTTATTTTTCCTGTCCAGTATTATATACTTTCAAGGTTAGGACTTATATCTTTCTTTAATAGTGAAAAATTCTCGGTCATTGTCTCACTAAATATTGTTTCTTCACTATTCTTTCTTTTTTTCTATTTTGACTATTCTCTTAGAAGTATGCTGAATCCTCTAGGCCAGGCACAGTGGCTCATGCTTATAATCCTAGCACTTTGGGAGGCTGAGGTGGATGAATTGTTTGAGGCCAGGAGTTGGAGACCAGCTTGGGCAACATGGAAAAACCCCATCTCTACTAACAATACAAAAATTAGCCAGGTATGGTGGTGCATGCTTGTAGTCCCAGCTATTTGGGAGGCTGAGGCACCAGAATTGCTTGAACCCAGGAGGCAGAGGTTGTAGTGAGCCGAGATCGTGCCACTGCACTCCAGCCTGGGTTACAGAGCAAGACTCTGTCTCAAAAAAAAAAAAAAAAAAAAAAGTGTGTTGGATTTCCTAAACTATCCTTTCTCCCTTAACTCTTCATTCTTCTGTGTGTGTGTATACATATATATGTGTGTATGTGTGCACGTGTGTATGTGTGTATATATATATATATATATATATGTATCTACCTTGTGCTTTATTCTAGATGAATTCCTCAATACTATCTTCCATTTATTAATTCTTTCTCCTACTGTATTACTGTAGAATTTATTTTCTTCATTGTGATTATAGTTTATTTTTGTTATTTTATTTTTGAGACAGGGTTTTGCTCTGTTGCCCAGACTGGCGTGCAATAGTATGATTATGGCTCATTGCAGTGTTGACTTCCCAGGCTCACTTTAACTCCCCAAGTAGCTGGGACTGCAGGTACATGCCAGCATGCCCAGCTAGTATTTTTTTTCTTTTTGTAGAGACAGGGTCTCATATTACATTGGCTGGTCTCAAACTTGTGGGCTCGAGTGATCCTCCCAATGTGGCCTCTGAAAGCACTGGGATCATGGGTGTGAGCCACCATGCCCAGTGTTTATAATTAAAATGGTAAGATTTTTATTTCTAAGATTTATACTTGATTCTTTTTTATATTCACCTGCTCTTGTTTTATTTCCATCAGTATTTGTTTCATAAATTCTTGTTCCCTTTTGACAGATGACAGCTTTCATTATCTCATTGAGAACCTTAAACATTCTTAAAGTCTTTTCCAGACTGGCTCATTATATCAATTTTGATTGCAATTAATACATCCAATGATTAATGTTGTTGACTTTCTTAGGATTAGTTTATCTCATATGTGTTCTCTGTTGTTGAGATATAAATCACATACCATAAAACTCACCCCTTTAAAGTGTATAATTAACTGATTTTAAATAAACTCACAAGATTATGCAACTATTACCACTACCTAATTAAAAACACTTTCATCACCCCCCAAGAAACCTCATATTCATTAGTATTCATTTCCTGTTTCCCACTCCATTTTATCCCTGGAAACCACTTATCTACCTTTTATCTCTAAGGATTTGCCTATTCTGAACATTTTATATAAGTAGAATCATACGATATGTGGCCTTTTGTCTCTGGGTTTTTCACCTGACATAATGTTTCATCTTATAGTTCACCTAGCATAATGTTTCATCTTATAGAATGAATCAGTTACTTCATCCTTTTTAGGGCTGAATAATATTCCTTTGTATGGACAAACCACATGTTATTTAACCATTCATCAATTAATTGATGGGCATTTGGGTTGTTTCTACTTTTGGGATATCATGAAAGCTGCTATTAAAAATTGTGTACAAATTTTTGTGTGGATATATGTTTGTTCTGCCTGCTAAAATATTGCATTTAAGCCACATCTGGAAGTAAAATTTTTATTTCAGTTATTGTATTTTTCTATTCCAGAATATCTAATTGGTTCCTTTTTATAATTTTCTACACCTTTATTGATATTCTCTATTTGGTGAGCCGTCATTCTCATGCTCTCTTCTTTGGACATAGTTTCCTTAGCTCATTGAACATAATTTAAATAGATGATTTAAAGTCTTTGTCTATTGGAGGCTATGGCAGGAGGATTGCTTGAACCTAAGGAGTTTGAGACCAGCCTGGGCAACATGGCAAGATCCTGTATCTACCAAAAACAAAAACAAACAAACAAACAACCAAAACTTAGCCAGGCATGGTGGTTTGCACTTGTGGTTCTAGCTATGCAGGAGGTTGAAGCAGAAGGATTGTTTGGTTCTGGGAGGTTGAGGCTGCAGTGAGTCATGTTTGTGCCACTGCACTCCAGCCAGTGCAACAGAGTGAGACCCTGTCTCACACACAAAAGAAGAAGAAATAAATAAATAAGAAAAATAAAGTCCTTGTCTAGTAAGACCAGTGTGTGGTGTTCCTCAGAAACAGTTTCTATTGATTGATCTCTTTCCTGTAAATGGGCCATACTTTCTTGTTTCTTTATTATTAATTGATTAATTTTTCTTAAGTCTCCTTGCAAATGAAATACTTTCTTGTTTCTTTAAATATCTCTTAATAATTTGTGGAAAATTGGAAGTTATAAATTTGGCAACTCTGCAAATCAGATTCTCCAGGATTTGTTGGGACTCTTTGTTGCTTTTGTTCATTTCTTTAGTGACTTTTCTGAACTAACTCTGTAGAGTCTGTATTACTAGTTGTGTTTAGCCATCTAAGTCTCTTACCTTAGTGGTGAGCAAATGATTGGACAGAGATTTCCTTAAACTCTTGCAATCAGTAAATCTCCCTCTCTTTGTCAAAGGACTGTAGTGAGTGTGTGTGTGTGTGTGTGCGTGTGCGTGCATGCACGTGTGTGTGTATGGTGTGTGTATGTGTGTTGGTGCATGCTTTCCAAACTCAGCCAGACTGTTAGCAACTTTGTCTAAGCCTTCACTTCTTACTTGTGCAAGGTCTCAAGGTCAACCCAAGGTGGGAGCTTAGCACCTTCTCAGGTTTTTCCTGAGTCTGTGTACAGCCCCAGGCATATGTATAGACCTTTGCATGTGTGTGGCCTTCTAGAATGCCAGGAATATGTGAAAACTTTTTAAAGCCCCTATGGACATCTCATGCCTCAGCTTTTTCTTTTAAGCTTTTTGTTTAGCCTATTGTTTACTCCAATTATCTAACTGCCTTGGGAAGCTACAAATGTAATCAATTGCCTCTAATTGTTTTTAACAAACACTCCTAGGGAAAAAGCTTTTTGTACTGTGTGACCCTTGAGTCAGGTCAAATAAAGAGTTCTTTAAAGTGAGGGCTTCCAGACAACTGTTAGACTTGTCATAGGATGACCATTTTCTGGAAATGAGGCTTTAAAGGAACACCAACCCTGTTATGCTCCCATGGTGGCTGGCAGTCTGCTGATTTTTACTATGATTTTAGGCTGTTAATTTTCAAGGCTACTGTGGAGCTGGAGAGCATGAGATGGAAACAGGGCAAATTAAAATGCCACAACACTTGCTGCCTTTACTAAGATTTAGCTGTTTTTCCTTGATAATTGTTCCCCAGATTGCTACAAGAATTTGATTAACTTCCAGACTTCTAAAAAAGTTGATTCTAAAAATTTTTTGCTAGTATTCTCATGACATATTTGAAGCATTAGCTCTTCCATTTGACTAGTATCAGCTTTTCAGTTGTTTTTAAATTTTGGTATACAGGTTCATTTTCAATGGGGGAGCTCTCTCTTTCTCTTGCCCTGCTTTCCTCCCTGGCTAGCAGTTATGTGGCTGTCTCCACCCAGCCCCTCGGGACCCTTAGTTCAGAGCCATGTTTTGCATTAGCAGGCTGGAGCTCCAGTGATGACACTGGGAATACTGCAGATACTTTCATCAGGCCAGCAGCTTGATTGATGTCCTGTTGGTAAGGATCTGTCCTCCCCCGTCTCCCTAAGCTTGCAGTTTCATATGGGATATAACTGGGAGCTGTCAGCAGACATTTTCAGTTTCCTTTCAAGAGCAAAACGTACCCGTTCAAACCCCTGGTTTGGAGTAGGGAGCCCGACTCAAGTGCCCTACCTCATGTTGAAGGCTGTTACTTCTGGTTACATCCTAGAATCCAAATTCCCACTTTTTCTGTTTCCCAAACTTCAGCCCAGGAGGCTCATAGTTACAGCCTTTTCTTCCCACTTTTTATTTCTGGTCTATGGAGATTCTTCTCGTTTCAAGCATGCCTATGTCTTTTTAAGTTTCCCTCTTTACATTTTATATATTGTCACTGTGCGTTTGGAGCGAGAGGGCTGGGAGGTGTAAGAGTAGGCAAAACACAAGCAAACACTGTTATCTTGACTATGCGTTGTATAAAATCTGCCATCATTTAAATTTTTAAATTATTTTTTAGCCTGAGTCGGTATCTGTTGATTCTCTGCTTTGATAGAGCAGGAAATTAACCTAAAACGATTAAAAATGATAATATATATTTAGGTCATGCTTACACATTGGGGGCAGTACTCCTGGGTATATTTCTCTGATAAAACTACCCTAGCTGCTTTCAAAGTTGTATAAATACACCAAAGATCTATCTTGATTTTGCATTTTAGGAAAATATAGAAATAAGGCACTAATCACCATAACAAGGAAATTTTCCTCTTCTTTTGTCAAGCACATTTTATGAGGTTGCTCGAAGAGGTGGCTCGGTGGAGGATAGAAATAAATCCCAGAAAAACCATGGTCACATCCAATTGCAATACTTACATGCATACCTATGAACCTGGATGAAAAACTGTGATGTCCAACTGAGTAAACTTTCACGAACTAGAAGTATAAGGAATAGATGAGCCTAATCCAATTTGACCAAGTTTTATTGAATTTTTTTTTTTTTTTGAGATGGAGTTTCACTCTTGTTACCCAGGCTGGAGTGTAATGGTGTGATCTCAGTTCATCACAACCTCCACCTCCTGGGTTCAAGCAATTCTCCTGCCTCAGCCTCCTGAGTAGCTGGGACTACAGGTGTGCACCACCATGCCCATCTAATTTTTTTTTATTTTTAGTAGATACGGGGTTTCACCATGTTGACCAGGATGGTCTCGATCTCTTGACCTCATGATCCACCTGCCTCAGCCTCCCAAAGTGCTGGGATTATAGATGTGAGCCACCACACCCCGCCTTTATTGAATTTTTACACAGTACAACTTGTGCTAGGCAGTGAGAGGATATAGACGTGAGCAAAGACCATTTCCGTTCTCTAGGAGGTGGGAAGGGAAGTAAAATAACTTGAGGGCTCATAGTGTGGTCTATGTGGGCTTGATATCCTTCCGAGAAGTTTTTTCTGAGTACAGGCCTGAAGACCAGGCAACTCCTATGGCCCCTGAATATTTAAGAACAAATCTCACCTGTACATCTTCACCATGAGGCAACAATTAGTGGCTTCACTTGAAATTTTCCTATTGACTTTTTATCAGTATGGTCCCACTGACGTTAGATCAACTCAGTTCTCCAAAAATGGAACTAATATTAATTGGCTAAGGACACAGCTCTGAAGGGTACAGAAATTCAGTTATTTTAATGTTGAGATCTAGAGGGGGTACAGATGTAGTTCCCGGTAATTACTCTTTCTAACAAACATAAAATCAAACCTTCTCTTGAGTGTGGGTTCTCTTAAGTTCTGGAGAAGAGTGTGGGACGCGCCTCTACAGGCAGATGGGTGACACCAGCATTGTCCTTATAGAACACAGTCTAACTCTGTGTTTTATATCAGGGGTCCCCCACTCCAGGGCCATGGACTGGTACTGGTCCGTGGCCTGTTTGGAATTGGATCACACAGCAGGTGGTAGGTGAGCAGTGGGTGAGTGAGCATTACTCCCTGAGCTCTGCCTCCTGTCAGATCAACGGGGGCATTAGATTCTCACAGGAGCGTGCGAATTGTGAGCTGTGTGTGCCAGGGAGCTAGGTTGCACACTCCTTATGAGAATCTAACTAATGCCTGATGATCTGAGGTGGAACAATTTCATCCCAAAACCATCTCCCCAACCCGCTGTCAATGGAAAAATTATCTTCTACAAAACTGGTTCCTGGTGCCAAAAAGGTTGAGGAGCACTGTTTTAGACAGTCTGTTCACCTGTCTAGAACACATCCATGAAAGACCCTGCCAGCCTCTTTCATCACTCTCCTTCTGCCTTAGACTTGGCCCTAGACACATCCAGCTGCTTGCAGGTCTGTGGATTCTTCCAGCTTCTATACCTGTATCTATGCTGTGCTGTGTACCTGGAGATTCATCCCTGCTCTTCCCTCTAGGAAGCCTTCACTCCTGTAACAGTGATCAGCAGCTAGTATTGGCTAGGATAATTCTGGCAGCACCTAACAGAGACCAAATAACAGTAGCTGGCATAAAATAGTAGTTAATTTGTTCTCACCTAGAAGTTCTAGTTAGTAGGAAGGCTCTGCTTTACAAAGCTGCCTGTAATGCAGGTTCCTTCTGTGTTGCTCTTTATCTGCGTGGTCCAAGGTGGCTTTCATTTGTCACTGTTATGAGGAAAGGCTTCTGGGAAGAAGGGCAGAAATGAGTCCTCCAATACAGAAAGGACAGGCAAGCAGGAAGAGCAGGTGTCCTCTCTTTCAAAGGCGTGGCCTGGATGTTGCACACATCATTGTTGCACACTCGCCGTTAGCCAGGACTGACTCACATGGGCACGAAACCCAGCTGCAATGAAGGTGGGGGCATCTCGTTTTCATTCTGGGAAGGCTCTGTTCTTATGAGAGAAAAAGGGGAGTCTGGCACTGGAGAATGGCCGTATGAGGATGAGAGCTGTGAGAACAGAAAGACCACCCAGAAGGAATGAAGATGAAGACCTAACCAGTCCGACAAGAGAGAGGGTGACATCAAAGATGGACACATGGTAAGAAACGTTGAGGAAATCTACACCTTTACCCGTGGACATCTTCTTGTGAAATGCCCTCCCATTTCCTTCCTTATTTCTCCAGGCCTGATTTATACTTGATTTCCTCATGGAGGCCTCTACTGATAACTTCAGTCTTTCTCGGGTCTAGATAAAAAGTCTCTGTCTAGGTTACTAACTGGGCCAATATGACTATAATTATCTTCTACTGATGCCTCTTATGAAACAGGTAATTTAAATATATATACATATCTCATTTTCTTCTCACCATGCCTTTATGAGACTTAGTTTTTTGTTTTTTTTTTTTAAAGAGACAGGATTTCACTCTGTCACTCAGGCTGGTCTCCACCGCCTGGCCTCAAGCGTGATTCTCCCGCCTTGACTTACCTGAGTGCTGGGATTACAGATGTGAGTCACTGCACCTGACCTCTTGTTAGACTTTAAGGCATTCAGTGAAAATCACTTCTCTCTTCCCTTCTGAAATGAGAACCAATTGACAAATAAGATCCAGGAGACTGGCAAATGGAGATCAATGTTTGCTTTTTATTAATAAATGGATTGGAGAGCATGGCTTAGTATTTGCCGTCAAAGGGCTGGTTAAGAACTCTCTTTGCACCCATACAGGGTCCCATACAAGGTCCCCCACACAGACCTCAGAAAGCCTAGTGGGGGAAGTTTGGATGTCAGAGTTACTCATCTACTGAGGATTCCTGCCTAGCACTGGTGCGGAGAAAAGGGATGAAAAGAGGAAACATCCCTAGTCTTACAGACTTCTAATAACTTAGCCTTGCCCACCAAGAAGTGTGGTCCCAAGGGTGTGTGGCCCCACATCAGGCAGCTCATTTACTTCCCCTCTGAGGGGTGGAAGAGGAAGGGGCAAGGCAAGAGGCCAGGAGTATTACTCTTGCCTTCCATCCACGTGGAAATGAGAGGCAAAAGGAACAAAGTTTCTGCCATAACGATCTCTAATGAGAGGAACTGCCCTGCCCATGTTACAGGTGAGGAAATCAGCACCGCAAAAGTGCCGTGACTTGCTAAGGTCGCTGAGATGTCATCCAGATGGCAGAGAATTCTGGAACCGAATCTATCTAGCCTTGGCCCTTGTCACTAGCTGTAGTAGATTATAATCTCTTTGAGGGAAGCATTGTAATCAAACATCTCTACTTCCCCAGCAGCAGCTAGCAAAATGTCTATTCATGAAAAGACTCCCAGCACAGAGTTTGGTATAAAGGCTCTAGGTTCTGGTCCATGTATGTTGCCTCTTTGTCCTTGTCTCATATTCAGCCAAACTCTCTCTCTCTCTCTTTTTTTTTTTTTTAAGACAGAGTCTCATTCTTTTTGCCCAGGCTAGAGTGCAATGGCACAATCTCAGCTCTCTGCAACCTCCACCTCCTGGGTTCAAGTGATTCTCCTACCTCAGCCTCCCGAGTAGCTGTGATTACAGGTACCCACTACCATGCCTGGCTAATTTTGTGTTTTTAGTAGAGATGAGGTTTCTCCCTATTGGCCAGGCTGGTCTTGAACTCCCAACCTCAGGTGACCCGCCCGCCTCGGCCTCCCAAAGTGCTGGGATCACAGGTGTGAGCCATTGTGCTCAGCCAGCCAACCTCTCTACCAGGACAATTCACCTCAGAGCAGAAACCAATGATGGTACCTGGGGACCTTGTCAATCCCGCTGCCTCTGAGCAGTCCCTTGTTGGGTTTATAGTTTGAGGCACTTCGTTGTATTTTTTTGAAATCCACCTTCTCCCTTGAGCCTCCTACCAGTGAGGAGGGAAGAACAGGGTGGGGAAGAGATTATGGGCAGTGTGGGATTAAGGACCGTGGGTGGGCCAGGCTGGTAGTTTAGCTGGTAATCCTTCAAACAAATATCCTTAAATATTTGCCCAACATGTATTTCAAGAGGATAGAGAGAGACTGGCTGTTAATAGAAATTGCACAGAAAAAGAAATTCTCTTAGTCATTAATCTTGGAGCTGGGTGTGGTGGCTCATGCCTGTAATCTAGCACTTTGGGAGGCTGAGGCAGGTGGATCACAAGGTCAGGAGTTCGAGACCAGCCTGGCCAATATGGTGAAAACTTGTCTCTACTAAAAATATAAAAATTAGCTGGGCATGGTGGCAGGCGCCTGTAGTTCCAGCTACTTGGGAGGCTAAGGCAGGAGAATCACTTGACCGGGAGCCAGAGATTGCAGTGAGCCGAGATTGTGCCACTGCACTCCAGCCTGGGCAACAGAGTGAAACTCTGTCTCAAATAATAATAATAATAAAATCTTGGGCAGAAGTTGTGGTGTCGACATATAGAAAAATGCCTCCCCAATATTTCTCACTTTTCTGTGGTCTTTAGACTCTAGCGTTTTCTTTTGCAACTTGCTAATCTGTACAACTTTTTGGCAGGTATGTTAAAGGATTTTTCTGTTTAGATAATGAAAGAAATTGCTTATTCCCAGCAAACAGCTCCACTCCGTGGAAGATACCTTAACAGAACTTCTGGTGCCTCCTGAAGAACAGGGCTGTGCTTGGAAGAAACGCTGTATTTTTCTCTTCCACTGGAGGGCGCTGTCTACTTTGGTGGAAGTGGAACCATCTATTATTCCACCAATATATTCTAGCAATGTCTCAGCTCCCCTGGTGAAGTTGTGCCCTGAGCAGTTGTCCAGCAGTCCACTCCTCAATCTGGCTTCTTCCTAGGTCCCACAGGGCAGTGGTGTCAGGGCCCAGATGAGACCCCAGGCGGTGTCATTTCTACTGAGCTGGGCCACTGAACTCTTAAGAGTTCTTGTCACTCTGAAAAGAATGCTTTTCAGGGCATACCCCAGCCTCACCCCATATATGTGTATCTGTTACACATTCCTATACTGTCTGTGACTCAATTTCCGTGACTTTGCACCCTTTGCCTTTGAAAAAATATAAACTGGGCATCTTTCAAATAGAATCTGCTTACGAGGTCATGACATCTGCCTCTGGCTCCACTGCCCCACAGTCTCCCAAGTTGTCAGCACATGGCTTTAAAGTAGGGCTTCTCCAAGCTTAATGTGCAAAGGAAATGTCTGGTATCCAGTGAAATACAGATTCTGATTCAGTAGGCCTTGGCAGTGGGGCCTGAGATTCTGCATTTCTAACAAGCCCTGTGTGGTGTCACTACCGGTTGATGTACCACATTTCAAATGTCAAGACTTGACCTGTTTATCCCATCATGGAGTTGTCTCACTCAGTTTTGCATATGGGGGTTCCCCGCCCCTATAAACTCAAGGATGGAGGCTGGTCAGTATCTATCTGGAGCTTTGCCTCTCCTTTACTTTCATCAGTTGCTCCTGCAGGGCCCTCTCCCTGGCTTGGCTCCATCTCATCTATTCCTCTTTCCCTAGTTGGGCAGCCATGAAGCATCGTGTTGGTGCTTGTGTCTGCCACATCTGTCCCCTGAGTGCTCTTTCACTGTCACACAGAGTCACTTCTTTTCATTTTTTCTGAGTCTGCTTTTTCATTGAGAGCTTAAATCAGGACACAACAAAAGATATCATCATGGCAATGACAGGTGTCACCTGTGCATAAAGTGCTTTCATACCCTCAAGGTAGTACTGGTGGAGGCTACGAGCCAGGGCTCCACATTCTGCCTGCCTATGTTCAAATCCTGTCTCTGCCACTTTCCAGCTGGGTGGCCTCGGCTTAGTTACTTAACCTCTCTGTGTCTTAGTTTGCTAATTTGCAAAATGTGGCTGGTGCTGCTTTGTGAGGTCCTTGTAAAGATGAAAGAAGGTATATATGAGGCATCTAGAATAGGCCTGACAGCAGGCGCTTGACTAGAGTCAGCAATGTCATGATTCCTTTATCCTGTGGGAAAGGGGAATTATTACTTCCATTTTAAAGATGAGGAACTTGAGGCCCAATGAGGAGAAATGACTTGCACTCAAGACCCCACAGAATGGTAGCACAGCAGGGAGCCAACCCTGACTCCAATTCCAGTGCTCTCTGCACCCTCTCCACACTTCCAAACAGGGAGTTTCGTTCATCCACTCACAGCCCTGAGTGTGACTGTTTTCCAGGCATCCTGCTGAACTTTCGTTTTCTCTTTCCTTCTCATGGAGCATTTCCAGCTGGAGTGATTCATGATCTGGGACCGCATGGCTCCCATTAACTTCGAGGAAAGTCGTAAGGCAAAGCCCACATCAATCAAGCCTCCAAATTACTCATCCATCTTTGCAGGTGACACATGGATTAAGATGAACGTGTAGTGAAGTGGGTATCATAGAATAACTATTTAGATTTATGAAAATTATATCAGAGCTTACACCAAGTCCCCAAATGGAAGCTTGCTCTGTTTTCAAGGCATGGTTAAACCTCAGGGATAAGAGACAGAATGTCACAATCCAAGGGCCTTGGAGCTTGAAGTCTGAAGGGCTGGGACTCCCAGCGCCACTATTTGCTAGACTTTTGACCATCAGCAAGCCCTTTAACCCCTAAGAATCTGTTTTCTCATTTTATTATTCATCCTTCAAACAGACCAAAGAGTGAGTTATTATCCCCATTTCACAGATGTAGAAACTGAGGCACAGAGAGGGTAAGTGACTTGCTCAAGGTGACAAGACCACCAAGGGATGAAGCAGGGCTTCATACTCCTATGTCTGAGTCCAGAAACCTATATCCTTGTACCACGCTATCTCATAAATGAGACAGTGAGTTGAAAAGCACCAGATATTGAGTAAGAGCTTAACAAACCTTTACTGAATCTGAACCTTGAGGATGAAGCCCATATATCTTATCGATTTTCTTTTTGCCTTATCCTTATTTTTTACCATAATACCTAGTAGGTTCTCAATAGGAGTTGAGTTCCATTATTCCCCCATGGAAATGGTTCTGTTTTTATTTAATGATTTACTTAGATGCATTTTAATATGCAGACCACAGTGCTCCTTGTACAATATCTTCTGGACTGCAAGGCGCAGGCATTCATTATTTTATGAGACGCATATGTCATGCATAGCACAAGCCCTTTTCTTAAACCAACACAACATGCAAATAGAAATTTCATGTAAAATCACATTCAGACAGTCTCAAACTAGAAACAGATGTCTGAAAAATATGAACGCCAGCCTTATTAAATATTTTATCATCAAATATTTCATACATTTCAAAAATGTCATCTGTGAAAACACAGAAATACCGCCTCAGGAGAACCAAAATATTTAATCACTTTCAAGAAATTCTTAAAAATAAGTCTTCACCTCAGAACTATTCCAGGCAGAGAACAAATTTCCAGGTGCTGCAAGCTATATTTATTATATTTTCGTCAAAATCAGTAACCTAGTTGAAGGAGATAGAGTAATCAGTAAGGTCATTATTAGGTAAGATAATGACTTCTGAATGAATTCTCTCATTAATCTCATTACAAAATGGTAATGGTACCTGACTAATCATGCCGGAGGGGAGAGCTGTGTTGAATCAGAGCAAAATTAAGGCTGTAATCCCAGAGCTGCCCCCACCATTTCTTCATGAAAGCCTCACTCGGGGTTTGGGGATGAGCTCGAAGCCTCTGAGAGGGCAGCCTGTTGATCTGAAGGTTGGGGCAGCCCACGTGGCCGGGGCAGAGCGACGGCTGAGTAGCAGTCAGGAAAACCAGCCTCTTCCTGCTTCTGTCGCCTGCTTCCTGGGTGCTTTCCGACAGGTCCTGCCTGCCTCTGGGCTCCGTTTCTGGCTTTTCTGATTTTGTTCCCTGCTTCCACCCTTGCCCCTTTTATAGAGTCCATTCTCTACCCAGGAGCCAGCATGACCCTGAAGCACATTGGCGTGGTCACGTCACTCCCAGCAGTGGCTGTGCATCTCACCCAGAGAAGGGGCCATATTCCTATATAGACCACCCCCCCACCCCGTGTCACCTGCCTCCATTGCCCCCTGACCTCATCTCCTGCCATCTTCCCTGTCATTTGCTTCACTTCGGCAACACTGACCTCCTTGCTGTTCCTGGGACACTCCAGGCATATGTTTGCTGTTCCCTCTGCCTGGATTGTCCCCACCCCCATCCCATGTGTCCACATGACTCACCTCCTCCCCTCTTCCAAGTCTTTGCTCAAATGTCACCTTCAGCAATGCCTACCCTGACCACCATATTGAACCAACTCTGCAAACTCTGCGTCAGCAGCCCAATCCATGTTTTCTTTCTCCACGTCCTCACTGCCTTCTGACACACTATACAATGTATTGTTTCTTGTCTGTGTCTCCCACCCCCACCCCTCCCACGCCTGCTGGAATGTAAGCTTGAGAGCTAGGATCCTGGTAGACTCGTTGACATGCCCGGCACACAGCAGATGTGCAATTACTCTGATAAATGTGGAATTTATCACATGCTTGTAGATTCCCAACCTTGCTGGACACTCAGGGAGGAACCCCAGTGTATGAGACAGATGACCGGGGATGACTAAGTGTACATACATTCACTGCAGCGAGGCCCTCTGTTGGTGGGGCTGGCTTTGCTTTTTCATCCTGTTAGAAATGGGAGCCTCATCAAGTTCCTTTAGAGATTCTCAAGAGACTAGCCTGAGAACACACATGCTGAGTGGACGTGTCTGGAGTCAGAGAAACCTCAACAGCCAGGAGAGCTGAGCCAAACAGTGATATAGAATTGACAGAGTCGAGAGGGAAGCCTTGTCCTGGGATCCAACCTCACTGTGCAGGTGCAGGCTGTGGGTGATGGGCCTCCACAGGCACAGGCATGCAAAGACCTCAAGGGTGTCAGCAGATAGGAATTCGGGCTGTTTGAATAGATTCCTCACGACAAAAATCAGACCAGTGGCAATCTCATACTGACCCTCACTGGTGCAACCATCTAGAATCAAGTCAGGGCTGCAGTTTGCATTGGTGCCAAAGATAAAAAGGAACATGGCATGGTGGGGAGGTAGTTTTCATTAAATGCTCGATGGGTTAAGTTCTGAATTAACGCTTGAATCTATTTGTTTCTGTGTGCCCCATTTTATGAGGAGGCAATAATAAACTGTCCAGAGCTAATAGGGAGCCTGAAAACTATACCACTGAAGGGACATTGAAAAAATAAAGGGAAATTTAACCTGAATAACCAGAAAGCAGGGTGAAAATAAGCCCCGTCTTAATAACCACAGGACCAGCATGTGAAAGCTTGATTACTTTAATATGTCTTTAGAACAAGGATTGCTGGTAACCAATCCAAGCACCACCATGTGCCACTTCCAACCTAGTGGCAAACATCAGTTGATCATAGATGCTTTCCTGTAGAGCCAGACCAAGTCCCAGGACCCTTTCCAACACAATGTCTCAAACTCCCTCACTCAAATTGGATGGAGGGAACACAGAAGACAAAATAAAATTGTGATACTTTGTCTAGAACAATGATTGAGAGCTCATTAACATTAATAAAAACACATTTTGTGAGAAGCAAAGATGAAGTATCCTGGGATACGGGGCACAGTGAGTTTCTGGAACATTATTGTTTAAGAAGAGGCTGTTTCTCTCCCTTCCTTCCCATGGTGGTGTCCAGTGACAAGGTTAGCATTTGAGCCCTCATTGGTACATGGGATGCATTTCCAGTGTTGAGAGCTCAGACCTGTGGTTATATCTGACAAATTGCCTTAACAGCTAAGGATAGTGATCAATGATCAAGAACAGGAGGCACAGGCCCTTCAGTGCAGGAACGGTGCCCTGGAAATGCTTCCTGGTTGCTCCCAGGAGGTTCTGCCACTTTCCCCTGCTAACCAAGGTCTCCATGTCAATAGCTCTTGCCAGTACTACATTCCTTGGATTTTGGCTCTTATACTACATAACGTCTAGATTCAGTGGTTCAACTTGTATCACCCCTGCTACAGGGCCCTTTTGCCAGTGACTGTGCATGTCTGCGGTGAGCTTACACCCTGGCAACCTCAGCCATGCTTCCTGCTAGGGCATATGGGGACTTCCAGCTCCTCTGTGTGATACAGAGAAAGGAACTGGGCTCTCTTTCAGCCTAATTATACCACACCTGAATTCCTTTCAGCTGCCCATGTTGGTGCAAGAATGCCCTATAAAAGTGCTGCCTCCCAGAGTAATGAAAGGTACAATGGAGCATAAGTGTATTTCCCTTCAACCTTCCACCTATGATATACACAAGACCTTTCTACCACCTGTTCCTTCCCTTCCCCCATCCTGGGATTTCCACTGTAAAGAGAGCCAGGACACTTGAGTCTCCACTTGGCGTATTTTCTCCTCTCTCATTTTTCCTTTCCTTCCCCTTTCTTTCTGATGGAAACTTACCTTATCAATCATCGTCTTCTCTATAATGTGACTTTACGGAAAAATCGCACAATCCGAGATCACCAGGCTCTAGTTCTTGATGGTAAAGGAGCATTTAGAATTTAAAGAACTTGAATCTTTCTTAGCAAAACCTATCTTTTAAGGTATTCCCTCAAAACTCTAGTCTGATTTAAAGTAGAACAATGATTTTTTTGGCCTAGATGCCAGGTGGTACTCACACCTGTTCCTGAAGAAATAAAGATCGTTCATTTAATGAATGGAGAGCCACAGGACAATATGACTCACATGGAAGGAAAAACATGATTTTCTATCTTAAAAAGTTGTTTTCTATGGAATAACCAAAGTGCATAAGAATATTTGTGTTCAAGGGTGTTTACTATAGTATTATTTATCATTAAAATAAAATTGGAAGCGACCTGAATGCCCAAGAAAAGGGGATCGGTTAAGTTGGGGTTTTTAATGTTATCATAGGATATTGTTCATTCACATGGGTAAAATTTTATAATACATGATTAGATGAAGAAAGCATATTATAAAATAGCATATTCAATATGATTATATTTTGTAAAAAATGTATATAACTCTCTGGATGATAAAATGATGTGTGATTTTTAAAATGTTCTTCTTTGAGTTTTTTCATATTTTTCAAATTGCTATTGAACATCTGTTAGTTTTATGGTCAGAAACAAATAATAAATGCTGTGTTTGTTTCGTGGAGAAGAAAATGCATATGATCTCTTGATGGGGATGAGAAAGCACAGAGGATGCTATGACCATTTTAGTCTCTCCAAGTCTGAGAGATTCTGGTTCTGTGATGCCCCCAACTGTGGCCTCTGGCTGTGTGGTATGATGAGAGGATGGAAAGGTCCACTCCAGGTTTGGTGGTTCCCAAGCCCTTGGACAATAACTAGTGCCCCAACAGGCACAGAAAGTGCCTGCTCCCCATGACGCCCTCCCACCATAGCGACACTCCAGTTTATTACAGAACTATGGTGCCAAGAGAGCTTCCTGCCTGTGCTCAAGCCTTGAGTACCCTGGAGCTTCAATCTTTTATGAAACAGCTTTTCATTTTTTCTTCCTTTACTAAGGGCTTTCACAAGCCACGGAGTGGTTCTTTGTGCATCAATTTTTAATCTTGTTAAGGTTTTTTTCCACTTGACCAATCCTCAGTTTATAAATAACGCATCAAAAATTTGCTTCAATTCTTTCTGTAGGCTTTGTTTGTTTGCGTTTGTTTAAAAATGGTCTCCTATTGAGAAGAAAGTGGTGAACACATCACTGTCTGCCTATGTTCTCCCCTGTATACAAACTTCCCATGGCTCCCTATCGCCAATCTATGGAATAACCAAAGTGCATAAGAATATTTGTGTTCAAGGGTGTTTAGTATATTATAGCCAGCCCAGACTTCTCTGCACAGCGCTGAAGGCCCACCATGACCTGGCTCAACCATCCTTTCTATCTCTGTTCCTCCCCTCATTTTCCCAACACACCCCAGAATCCAGGAACAACTGCTGTTCCAGGCCGTGTTCCACTTTGCAGTCTTCCTGCCTGTGCTCACCCCATGTCCTCTATTGGAAGTGCCTGAAAAGACTTGGAATGATTTTGATTTAACATATTTCTGTATGGTTCTGAGTTATGTTTCAGTTTCTGACTTACTAGATATCCCTGGTTCCTTTGTAGATATGGCTGCAGTTTAATAGAGTATGGACTTGTGGGTCAGACAGATCTGTGTTTGAATTACACTCTGTGGCATTGGTCAAGAATTGATAGCTTCATTCATCTATTCATAAAATGGAGAGAGTAATGCCTACCCAACAGACCAGTTAGAAGAAGAAAATACAGTTGCTTATGTGAAAGTATGGAGTAATGGGCCTGCATGTAGGAAGATCTCAAAAATTATGAAATCTGGGTCTTAGGTCATATTTGTGTATTCAGTTCCTCAAGTATGTTTGAAACACCTGTATGCCTATCACCTAGATTCAACAGTTGTTAACATTGGGTCACATATGCTTGCTCTGTCTATGAGTTATCTCTCTCTTTCTCTCTCTCTATTCATCCAGCCATCTGTTATCTATGTATCTATTGGTCTTCTGTCAATTTAGAGCTATATAACCATCTGTCTCTTTTTTGCAGGGGAGCTATAGTACTTGAAAGAAGTTGCAGACATAACTCTTCAACACTCATGCAGCTAAAAATAACATTCTCTTACACAACCAAATGCCACTTTGCACCTAAGAACATTCACAATAATTCTATATTATCATCTAATATCAAGTCCTCATTAAAATTTCCCAATTGCCCCCAAAATGTTTTTATAGTGTGCCCCAACCGAGATCCAATTAAGGTTCAAATATTGCATTTGGTTGTTACGTCTCTTCTGTCTCCTTTAATCTTGAACATCTCTCACCTAGGACTTATTGACTTTTGAAAATATTAGGTTACTACTGTCTTGTAGAAGGTTTCACATTTTGGAGTTTCCTGCTTGTTTCCTTTTGACGTTGTTTAACGTTTTCCCCCCATCTCTTGTATGTTTCATCAACTAATTGGCATAGACTATAGATCCCCCTAAAATGGCCAAGGAAGGACTTAATTCTTTCCCTTTCATTACCAAGTTTCAGAGTAAGGAGTTGGGGTAACAGTACCTTTGGTCCTGGCCTTTGAGTTCCCCCTTCTCTATCTCTGTCCCTGTTTTTTTCTCTCTTTTAAAGTACTCACTAAGGTCTTGTGGATCTTTTTTCTTCTATCCATTCCTCTATCTATTCATAACTTCATTTAGGTATGATGTAACAATCCAATTTTATGATTTCCCAAGTGACTAACTAGTTGTCCCGTATCATTTGTGTTAAAGTTCATACTTTTCCAAAGATTTGAGATTCCTCCTTTTAGTAACATCAAATTTCCATGTGTAGTGGGTCTATTTCTGGTCTTTTTATCCTGTTCCATTGATATGTCTGTCAAATTATGTGTTAATACTGTATCATTTTAATTCTAGAGGTTTTCTTATATATTTTAGTTTTAATTCTAGAGGTTTTCTTATATATTTTAGTATTTGAGAGAAATAGCTCCTCTGGCTATTGCTCTAAGTTTTTGGTGTCTCCCTGGCTGTCATTGTTTTTATATGAACTTTAGAATCAAGTTGTCTAGTTTCAGAAAGAAAAGTGTTGGTATTTTTATGGCAATTGGCCTCAATTTATTTATTCCTTTGAGGATTTATTGAGTTGTATTATCTTAAGAAGAGTATTTATGAAGATAACTGTATTATTTTTCTTCTTTGAATTGTTAATTTTTAGAATTACATTAATTTCCTAATATTGAATCATTCTTGAATTGTAATAAAACTTGGTCATATGTATTATTTTCAATGTGCTATTGGGCTTTTTGATACATTTTTGTGTCGTTATTGATAAGTGAGATTGGTCTGTAGCTTTTTTGTACAATATTTATTGGATTAAGGTATCAATATTATTTTCATTGTGCAAATGAAATTCAAAATTTGCATTATTTTTCTGTTATTTGAAACAGTTTAAATGGCATTGGGATTATCTGATTTTTGAAGGAATAGTATAATTCCCCTCTGAAACCATGTGGACCGAGTAGTTTTATGATTCGTTATTCCATAACTTTATTTATTATGGACGTTGATCTATTTAAGCTCTCTCCCTTTGTGTCAATTCTGGTAAATGATATTTTTCCTAGAAAATTATTCATTCCATCTAGGCTTTAAAATTTACACTTAATTATACAAAGTGATCTTACTGATTTCTTCTGTTTCAGTGGTTATTTCTTCCTTGTCATTTCTTATTTCGCATATTTGTTCTTATTACTTTTCATGACAAAGTTTGTCTATGCAGTCTGTCTATATTGTTTTTCCTGGAACTTATAAAAGTTTCCACTGTAATCCGGTGTACCATTAATATTTATGAATGTTTCATGTGCACTTGAATAAAAGGTGTGTTCTGTACCATCAGGTTATAAATTTTGATAGCTATACATGAGATTTATCTTACTGATTATGTTGTTTAGAAATTTTATTCATTTTTATCTTTTGTCCACTTCACCTTTTTGGAGTGGGAGTAATATTTAAAATCTCCCATCATTAGTGGTTTCTATACATTTCTGTTTGCATTTCCTATAGTTTCTGCTTTTTGAAGATTGCTGTATGTCAGGGGTCCCCAATCCCTGGTCCATGGCATGCTAGGAACCAGGTCACATAGCCGGCGGGTGAGTGAGCATTACCATCTGAGCTCCACCACCTGTCAGATCAGCGATGCCATTAGATTCTCATAGGACTGTGAACCATGTTGTGAACTACACACGTGAGGGATCTAGGCTGCATACTCCTTATGAGAATCTAATGTCTGATGATTTGAGGTGGAAGAGTTTCATCCTGAAACCATTCCCACTCCTACTGCTGTCTGCAGAAAACCTGTCTTCCATGAAACTGTTGTCTGGTACCAAAAAGGTTAGGGACTGCTGCTGCTCTATGTAGCTTGCTGTATTGATATCCATATGGTTAAATCTTCATTGTCAATTGCAGCCTGTAATTATTAAGTGTTCTACTTTGTATCGCTTAATTTTTCTGGCCTGAATTCTATTTCATGATAGGTCAAGGTATCAGATTTCTTTTCACCTTGCATACTTTGGCTCAATCCTTTATTTTTAGGCTTACCAACTCACTCAGTTTCTGATATGTGTCTTGAAAACAGGGTAGAGTTGAGTTTTATTTCATAAGCCAATCTGATTTTTGTTTTGTGTTTTTATTTCATTTGGTGTTTAGAAAGGTTTGAATATTTGCTTTAGTGGTTATATTCATACTAACAGCTTTACTTAATGCTGTTGGTGTTCTTTCCTTACTTATATTAACTACTGTTTGCTTTGCTGACTTTAGATGATACTACTTGATTCTCACCTATGCAGCAGTAATTAGCTCATTTTACTTTTCCCTTATTCTCTCCCTTCCTCCTTTTTAGTCATATGATTTCAACTTTCTCAGAATATAGAACATTTATATACTATTCTTCCATCTTTGTGGAAATCTAAATTTTAGATTTATATATCTATGATTAAATACATCCAATGATCAAAATCTGTTCTTCTGTCAACATTTCTTCAATCATCTCCTGGTTGGATAAAGTTCTTCCTCTGGTAGATTTCTCGGAAGGGACTCATGAATGCAATATTCTATAATTTTTTTACATTTGAACTACTTATCTTAGTCTTTATATTGAAAGACAGATCGCTGAACATAAAATTCCTTCCTTCCAGGTTTATTTTAACTTGAGTTTCTTGGAAACGTTACTCTATTGATGACTAGCTGTATATATGGCTGCTGTAGTCTGAATGTGTGCCCCAAAATTTATGTGCTAGAAACTTAATCCTCAGTGCAACAATGTTGGGAGCTGGAGCCTTTTGGGAGGTATTTAGGTCTCAGGAGGGATCCTCAAAAATGGATCAAAGTTGTTATAAAAGGGCTTTCAGGAGTGGGTTCACTCCCTTGCAGTCTTCTGCCATGTGAGGACACAGAGTTCATCCCTTTCCTGTCCTTCCACCTGCCACCATGTGAAGACACAGAACCAAGGCACCTCTTGGAAGCAGAGAGGAGCCCTGCCCAGCACCAATGTCAGCACCGTAATCTTGGACTTCTTAGCCTTCATATCATGAGAAATACATTTCTGTTCTTTATAAAATTACTCAGTCTTAGGTATTCTGTTATAGTGATACAAATGCGCTAAGACAGTTGCAATTGATAAACAAAGACTTGGAACCAACCCAAATGCCCATCAGTGACAGATTGGATAAAGAAAATGTGGCACATATACACCGTAGAATACTGTGCAGCCATAAAAAAGGATGAGTTCATGTCCTTTGCAGGGACATGGATGAAGCTGGAAACCATCATTCTCAGCAAACTGACACAGGAACAGAAACTGAACACCACATGTTCTCACTCGTAAGTGAGAGTTGAACAGTGAGAGCATATGGACACAGGGAGGGGAACATCACACACTGGGGCCTGACACGGGGAGGGGAGGCTAGGGGAGGGATAGTATTAGGAGAAATACCTAATGTAGATGACAAGGTGATGGATGCAGCAAACCTCCATGGCATGTGTATACCTATGTAACAAACCTGCACGTTCTGCACATGTACCCCAGAACTTAAATTATAATAAAAAACAAATAAACATTTAAAAAGATAGTTGCTATTGATAAAAATAATTCCAAGATTATTTTATTTCCTTGGTCTTCATGTTTGAAAGCTCAGAGAGTATTTTCTTCTACTTGAATATCTAATATTTTTACTAGGGTGTGACTTGGAGGTGACCATTCTGAGCAGCCCTTTCAATGTGTAAATTCATGTCTTCTTTTGTTTCAGAAAGTTCTTGAATTATAGTTTTAATTAAGGTCCTGGTCCTTTGTTTTTCTTTTGTAATTCAAGAACTCTGATGCTACTTATGTGACTCTTCTTTGCCTGTCTTCAATGTCTATCATGTTCTCTCCAATCCTCACAACCTTTTCTTTTGGCTTTGTTTTCTTGGCTCTTTTCATTTCCATCTTCTTGGTGTATTTCTTCTCCCCTGGGGTATCTTGTAATTTTTATTCTTTATTTTTCATAGGTTTTTATGTTTCTTTCCATTTCTCAAGTCCAGCCAGCTCCTATTTCATGCCTTCCTGTTGACACTATATTTTGAGTTTTGAACTTGTCAAAAAGTATCAATCTTTAATACCTAAAATTGATTTTTTAAGTATTTTAGCTCCTATTGGAGTGTTGTGTTAAAGTTTTCCTGTGTCATGTCTTTTTGTGTGTGCATGTTTTCATCTGCTGTAATGTTTTGATTCTCATTTTCCATTTTCTTTTTAAAGTAACTTTGTGTGGATGTCGTGTTATTTTAATGTTTATTATTTATTTCAGTTGGACTTTCCTAACTGATAAGCATAGAGATAGGAGAGAGGGATGTAAGTGCCTTACTTGGTTCTAAGTTTAAAATCTCTCATTGCTTCAGAAAAGAATGGATCCTTTAGCAAACAGGGCTTTTTAATTTGACTTTTTCTGATTCTTTGATACTCCCTTGCTTGAGGGATATTGTGGGGCGGGGTCATGTTTTTCTTTCTTTTCACCTTCAAGCCCCCAAGGGATACTCTCCTTTCTAAGAATCTTCCTCTTCCTGGGAGCTGCACAGTCTCAAGGGCTATACCTGTAGTAGGGGGACCTCTTTAGAGCCCTCTGATTTTTGACTTCCCACAGGCAATATTTAATCTACCAGGTCTCACCTGTTCTTTGTGGTACCCTCTTACTCAGGCTGGAGAAATACCTCTCTTGGGATGAGATCTGGTTAGTGTCATCTGAATTCTGCCACTCTAGGACCTTGCCAAAGTCTCTGCCTGACCTTCTGCTGTGCTGTGGATACACAGTCAGCCTCGCTGGCTTGAGATGTTTGTTTTCCCACTTAAATGTAAATTGAAGCTTCTAATGTTTCCTGACTCCTGGTTATGCTATAGGCATGAGCCGAGAGTAATTTTATTTGTTCTGCTTTTTTGTTCTGTAAGATTTTCAGGGGGATATATGGACAGATTGGAATCTAAGTGGCTGCCGTTATCCTTCATAATACTGAAGGCCAAACCTGAGTCTTTGAAATGTATTAATGAATGTAATAATTCGTCTTAATTGGATAATAATTACCAATGCAAATATTTTTATTATCTCAAAGGAATCACTGTATCATTCATTTAGCTATTTACTGAGCAACAATTACGTGCTTGTACTAGGTAAAATCTGATCTACCACTTGCTACTTGTTAAGACCCTGGGAGGGAGCTATGCAGACATATATTATCATTCTTATTTCACACATGAGATTTTCCCAATTATTCACCAATTATTCTGCAGGCACACTGGCCTTCTTCCTATTTCTGAATGATTTATGCCTCAGGACCATTGCACAGCCATTATTTAGCTGCCTGGAGCACTCTATCACTGGCTTTTTTGTAACCTTCAGACTTTAATATTACTGCTTCATTATCTAAGGAGCTTCTTCCACACTCACCTCCATGATTTGTTGTTACTATGCATTGCTCAGTTCCTTTGTAGCTCTTGTCACAATTTGTATTGAGATATTTAGATATTTGGCTGTTTGCTGATGTATTGGCTGTCTCTCCATTAAACTGTAAATTCTATGAAGACAGAAATCATGTCTGTATTCAATCTTGTCTGTGTTCAACCGTGTCAAAGTGCTAGGAACATGTAGGACTGCAACAAATATTTGCCAAATGAATGATGCCCAGAGAGGATAGGCAGTTAGCCCAAGGTCACACAGCAGGTTAATGGAGGATCCAGAATTAGAATCCTGGTCCCTCCAAGCTAAGTGCTTCATTCATTAGTGACGTTGCCTCTTCATGGAGGACGCCATCCTCTCACTGGGGATAAAAGACAGATGTTCTCTCTCATTTTTGCCTCAATTAACCTTCTAAAAAATCTCCATACTCAGTGAGTATGGGGAAAACCTGATTTTAAAAATTAATTAACGTCAGACCCCAGTGTTCCAAAGTTAGCCACAAAACCCAATCTCTGCGCTCAGCCAGCAGCCTAAGGGACTGACCAGAAGGGCTCAGGGGACAGGACAGCTATGGTCCAGTGGCTGCAGATATTCAACAACTTGAAAAGCAACAGGACTGCATCGAGCATTTATTAGTTGCCAGCTAGGGCACTGAGCACTGGGGATTGAAAAATGAGCAAGACAGACAATTCCCTGCCTCTTGTTGCTCCCAGTGCAATGAGTCAGAATTCCAGGGCAGTGTATTGAGTGTTATGAATGGGAAGAACCAGGGGCAGTGGAAGCCCAGAGCCAGAGGAGGCACTAGGCCATTCTCAGGGCTCAGGAAAGAGGGCTTCCGGGAGGAAGGGATTCGAAGGATGAGCAAGAGTTAACCAGATGAAGGACAAAGAAGAGATAAGTGTAACAGGTAAAGGGCTAAAGAAGGGCCCGGATGCAAGAGGGAACAGCACATGCTGAGATGATGCCAGAGGTGTCAAGATGGAACCCAGACAACTGGCAGTGTGGTGGGATGACCAGAGAGGAGGCTGGGGCCAGGGCAGAGAAGGCCTTGGAGGCCGTGCCAGGAATCAGCCTGTGACCTGGAGGTCAATGGGGAGCCATGGCAGGGGGTTCCCCCAAGGAGTGACACAAATCACAGCATCTGAGTGCAGAAGGGACCCCACCCACGATCCAGTCCCACCACCCTGTCAGCGTAGGAAGCCTCGCTGGAGGTGGCACACCTCTGGTGACAAGAAGCCCATCTCTCCTGGATTGCCTATCTTGTTAGATTGCTCTGATAAGAAGAGAATTCTTCCATATAATGAGCTTAGAGCAGGGCTCAAAATGCAGCTGCTGTAACACAAAGGACAGAATAAACCACAGCTGCTCTGATATTGTTCTCACTCCTGAGTTCTGTCCATCTGTACCCGCTCCTCCCACCCTTGCTTACCTTGACTCCATATTTGTGTTCTTTGCACCTATGAGTCACCTACAAGTCACTCCAGTTCCTGGTTCTTGGTTGATGTGGTGACCCCAGTTTTTAGCTTTCTGTATCTTTCTTGGTCCCTACCCTGACCCATCCCGGGCCCTCTGTGGGTCCTAGCCGCAGATTCTCACTTCATCTTTCAGCTCTGTCCAGCTGAGCCCACACGACGCTGAGTTATTAAACAAATTCTGCCAAATGGAAGTATCTGCCACCAAGCACATTTCACATGGGAAAAGAGAATTTTCATCTATCAAAAGCGCATTTATTTCAAGGGAGCCTATCACTCACTGAAATTCACAGGAGAAAGAGAGTCCCAAGAAAATCAAGGGCATTTGCATTACAATCCACCTCAGTGCCCAAAATTATCCCGCTGAACATGCAGAATTTCAAGGAAAACAGTATGTTTTGCTTGTTTGCAGGAAAGAAATGAATGTTCAAGAGAGGGAGGGGGCTGTGGTTTAAAATCTCTGACTTGCAAAGGAAAGCATTTGGTATATGTTAACCAGAGAATCACCTTTGACCCTGCAGATTTTGGAGCTGGTCCCATCAGGGCAGGCAGAGGATCCACACACAGTATGGAGGGACGGGCACTGTGTTTGGGGATGGACTGAAAGAATTTGCAATCCCATTGTTTGGGAACAGTAGCTGACATGGAACAAACAGGTATCATGCCGAGAATTTGCCAAATATATGTATTTTTTATTTAGTAAGATTAAGTAAATTGCCTAAGGTTGCATGGCTAGAAGATTGCAAAGCAGGACACAACATCCTGTCTTGACTGCTTGCTGGATGATCTTAACCTTCATGTGCCTCTGCTTCCAGATGAGAACATCTGGAGTGGAGCATCGTAAAGATTCTATCTGTGCTCCGCAAACTTGCCTTTCCAATTCTCCCTGATGGTACAGGAAAGTGAGCAAGAACTTGACCTACATGGATGCTATCCCCACCCTTCACCTGGAAGTGGGGGGTACTGCCCACCATGCTTATTGCAAAGCAGAAAATGTCTTTGAAGTCTTGCCCTTGAGGCTAAAAATTGATGGGATCTGTATTCTACTCCATAATATTGTTGTCTTTAGGGTAAAAGAGCTTAAAATGACTCCCAACTGGGGAAAAACAAAAATCAACAGAAGATTTCCTAGCTGGCTACTGAGTTCATGGGGAGCTGCTCTTGATAAAAACAATAGCCGACAATGAACACTTCCTTAATAACAGGTATCATGCCAAGAGCTTGCTGAGTATTTTTTTTATTTAGTCAGATTAAATAAATTGCCAAAGGTCATGTGGCTAGGAAGTTGCAAAGTAGGACTTAAAATCAAGCTTATGTGACTCCACAGCCCAGGCATGTAAACTGGACACTTTATAGCACCGAGTTTACTATGACAGGGAAGGAGGTAAAAGCAAAGAGCAGTGACATCCATCAGGTTGGCAACCAGGCCATTTTCATTCTCTATCTTAGAGTCATAATATTTTAAAAAATCCTTTTGCCATATGTGGTAGTGGGTGCCTGTAGTCACATGCTGCTTGGGAGGCTGAGGAGGGAGGATCACTTGAGTCCAAGAATTCAAGGCTGCAGTGAGCTATGATTGTGCCACTGCACTCCAGCCTGGCTGACAGAGCAAGATCTTATCTACAAATATATATATATACACACACACATATGTATATTAAACATCCAGACTTACCTGAATATGTGCATTCAGGATTTCTTTTCCAAGTTATTGTTTTATGAGCTTCATCTGTGATTTGTAAGAGGGGAGGCTTAGAAAGTCACTAAAGAGGTGCCATGCTGTAGCATTCTCACGAAGATCTTGGAAAACATTTCCATGACAGCCCCATCCTGCTGGGAGGTCAGGTCACCTCCCTCACTGAGGCCTGGTCATTGTCTTCTGTCTCAGGGAAATGCTCAGCTTCAGTGACTGCAGCAAAGAGCTGGCCACACTGAGAGCCTCTACTTTCCCCATGAATGCCATCATTTTCATTGCACCATCTCCCTTCCCACCATCAACTTTCTTCACCTCATTCTTAGGCTTGTCTTGGGCAGTGGATAGTTCAGTTTGCCTTGCAATGGTTGTCTGAGAGTGGCCAGCCTTGAAAAAAATCTGCTAAATACTTTTCCATGTTAAATATCTGTGGACCACATTTCTCAGTTTTCATTCACTTTTGCTGTCCAGCATCCTGCTCTTCCGATGTGTAACTGGTTCATGGAGCAGGGTGGTTTTGTGAGGCTACAGATGTGCAGGACTTTCTTTTCTCCCTTATGATGAACCCCAGTAGCAGGTGTCTTACTGACATCTCAGAAAGTCCCCCTGGCATTCTGGCTGTTGTGGATGTTGGAAGTTCCAGTCCTGGTCCAAGCCCACTTGAGTCAGCGCTTTTCCCCTCTCACAGCAAGTCAGACCTGTGGTTGTGGAACTGCAGTGGGCAGATGTGATTCACTCTTTTCTCTTCCCCTTACTGAAACATCAGAGCTTAGGGGGAGGATAGCCAAGGTCTGCTTCCGGGATGCCTCTTTCTACTCTCCTTTGTGGACCTGATGTTTCTCTTCTCAAATCTAGTACCTTCCCGCACCATAGCTAAAACACGTTTATCAGTGTAGTTAAGAGGGCTTTCAAAGTTATTTCCTGTTTCATTACGTATTTGTCTAAAATGATGATGAGTCAAGCTATGCTATTTTTAGCAAAAGTTGCCTTTTTTTTCGCTTCTTTTGGCCTCTCCAACACACTGAAAAAAATTGAATAGAAAACACTTCCAGGCAAAATATCATTAGTGAACGATGTGGTAACTAGTGAAGGATTCATATTTTGCAGGGGCTTTGATAAGAGCGCTCTCACTTAAGCTTCAATGACTATAGAATTGAACCTATCTTCACAAATATACTTGAATTTTTTCAAGTTGACACTACTTGATTAAAAAATAATGTCAGGTAAAATTAAAAATTCTTCAACATTATTTTACCATGCAGAAATGTTATCCGAAACCATTATTAATAAAACAATCAAGGGTGTATCAAATGGTCAAATTATTAACACCTGTTTTACGCAGATGTGTGGTCAATAAATAATGATAGCTTCTAAAAGTTTTACTGAGCATGTACTTGAGTCAGGTCCCAAGCTAGGTATATAATATTTCATTTAATACTTACAACAAGCCTATCCCCTTTTTATGGATAAGAAAACTGAAGCTAGAGACACCAAATATTCTCAGTCTTTGTACTAGCTGTCCAAGGGGGTTGTCTTAGTCCATTCAGGCTGCTGTAACAAAAATACCATAAGGTAGGTAGCTTGCAAACAATAGAAATCTATTTCTCACAGTTCTGGTTGCTGGGAAGGCCAAGACCAGGGCAGATTTAATGTCTGCTCAGGGCCCATTTTCTGGCTCACAGATGACACCTTCCTGCTGTGTCCTGGAGTATCTTATAAATACTGGAAAACAGAAATAAAAACAATAAAGCAATGACCCACAATAATGGGATATGTCAAAGGAGCCCCCAGTGGCCAAAGCTGGACAACCTGAGCAAAAAAATAAAGTAATATTGTTTTATAACCCAAACTATAAAATAAAATTCTATGAATCCATTCTGATACAAATGAGTGAATAAGTAAATAAATGGAAGGATTGAAAATCTCCCATGCAGAACTCTAAATAATTTATTTAGCTGTTTCCTTCTCAAGAAGGTGAAACGTAACTCCCCACTCCTGGAGCGTGGGCTATGCATAGTAACTGCTTTTCAATGAGTACAGTAGGCAAAGGGGTGGCACAATGAGTGACTTAGTAGTGGAGAAGCCTGAAAAACACCACCTTGGCTAGGTGATCAAGGTCAGCGTCAATAGTGATAAATCATTGTGTTAGTCTGTTCTCGTATTGCTATAAATAAATACCTGAGACTGGGTCACTTGCAAAGAAAATAGATTTGATTCACTCATGGTTCTGTAGGCTGTACAGGAAGCATGGTGGCTTCCTCCTCAGGGGAGGTCTCAGGAAACTTACCATCGTGGCAGAAGGTGAAGGGGAAGCAGGCACATCTTACATGGCCAGAGGAGGAGGAAGAGGGAGAGGGGGAAGGTGCTATACACTTTTAAACAGATCTCGTGAGAACAAACTCTATCATGGGAACAGCACAGGGGGATGGTGCCAGCTCATTCATGAGAAACCACCCCTACGTTCCAGTCGCCTCCCACCAGGTCCCTCCCCCAACGTTGGGGGTTACAATTTTTTTTAAGTGTAAAAATACAAACTTTAATTGTTCTGTCTTGTTTCTGGGGAAAGAGTTCTACTTTCCACACTTCATGAGCCAGCAGTGGGCTTGAGTTATAATGTGTAGATTCCTTTTGGTTATAGCTGCAGAAGAAGCCATCAAATTCTTAAGGGTTTGACATCTCTTGGAAAGAAGCAAACTAGAAGATAGACCAATGAGCTGGATTGCTTAGATTGATAACATTTACAATTAGGAGTCCAGTTGACATGTATTAATGTTGAAATAACCATGCTTGTACTAGTCAGTGAGTTCAGTATGCTGGTCAGAATACCCGTTCCAGACCTTTAGGTGACATGTTTTAATTAATAATTGAGTTCTCGTTGTAGAGTCATGGCCTTGACTCCATCAACTGCGGTTATCTTCTTTGGTCTGACTACGTATCAGTCCTTACCAGCTGTAGCAACCACTGTTTGGTAAAACTTTGCCATGAAGTCTGGCTCACAGAACTCCAGCTGCCTGACAAATTCATTTCACTCCTGCTCAGCCCAGCCTTGAAACCACTGATCCCAAAGACACAGCTGGCACTCACAGATACAAGGTGGTGGGTTTGTCCTAGACACGTTAAGCTGCACCAGACTATTCAGCAGTGGCTGTAATTTTCCTGGCACTGCCTTAGCTACCACGTCCCCCAGGAAACGTTCACCCTGGGGACCTGACTAATTGGCAAACCAGTGAAGAATACACTTCATCTCCTGGGAAGTGATGTAAGACATTGGAGAAGGGGAAGGACTAGTATTGTCTGGTACTGAGGGTAAGCAAGAAGGGAAGGATAGTGGTATCAAAGGAAGATGACTCCAGTGGCATCTTCCCCTTTTTTCTCGGAGAGCACCTGGAGATTTTCACAAGAGTCCTTAGACTCCAACTCCTGCTGCAGCTTCCAGGGATTACAATTTGATATGGGATTTGGGTGGGGACACTGACCTAAACCATATCAGTCATGTTAATAGTATGTACAGTTAATATGATGTGATGAAAAGGTCACTTTGACTCTGTGATTTTCCTCCCCCAAGCCCAAAGAAGCCTTAGTCTAATTATCAGTGGAAAAATTATATAAACCCCAATTGAGGGACATTCTTTAAAATGCCTGACTAGTACTCTTCAAAACTATCAAGGACACACACACACATACAGCAAGTCTTAGAAATTGTCAGAACCCAGAGGAGCCTAAGGAGACATGAAATCCTGGAATAGAAGAAGGTAAAAACCGAAGAAATCTGAACAAAGTAAGGACTTCAGTTTAAAATAATGTGTCAATATTAGTTTGGTTCATTAATTCTAAAAAATGTACCATACTATATAAAATAATAATAATAGGGAACACTGGGTATGGGTTATATGGCAACTCTGTATTATTATCACAATTTTTCTATAAGCCTAAAACTATTCCAAAAACTAAATTTTATTTAAAAAAATGGAACACAGCTTCAGGGACCTATGGTACCAGGGCAGAAGGTCTAACATATGTGTAATTAGAGGCTCAGAAACAGAAGAAAGAACTAGGCAGAAAAAAATTGAAGAAATAATGGCTGAAATTTTCAAAAATTCGATGAGATATAAATTTACAGATTTAAAAATCTCAGTGCATTCTAATTAGTTTGAATATGAAGCAACCCACATCTATGCATAGCATAGTAAAACTGCTGAAAATGTACATATGTATTGGCAGGTGGCAATTTATAACTTTAACATTTACATAGAAAATAAGATATACTAAAAATGATAAAAAGCAAGAAAACAAAAAGGAAATAATCAAAGCACAAAAATTAATAAAATTTCAAAGAAAAATACATTAATAAAGATTGAAGAGACTATATAAGAAAACCTCCGGCAAGATTGATGAAGTAAGAAAAGAGAATACACAAATATGAAATACTATAAATGTAAAAGAAGAATAGCCACAGATGTAACAGACAGTACCACAAATAACTTTATGCAAAGAAAAGTGAGAGCTTAAATGCAATGGACAGTTTCCTATTAAAGTATTATTTATTATCACTGAATTAGGAAGAATATAAAACTTTAATAGTTTATTGCATTTTAAGAAAGGGAATCAGTAGTTTAAAATATATTTACCTGCAAAACACCCATCTTACACAATTTTAGCAACGAGTTCTAACAGTCTGTCAAGTAACAAATAATTCCAAACTTCCACAAACTCTTCCAGAAGCTAATAGATTAAGGAACACTCATCAATTCATTTTATGAAGCTACTGAGTCCTTGATGCAAAATAGACATGCACATCATGAGGAATGTAAATTACACACCATTCTCATTCATTAATATAGATGCAAAAACAAAAATATTTGCAAACCACATGCATATATATATAAATGTATATAATCATTATTAAATTGGTTATATCTCAGGAATACAAAAATGGTTCACATTTAAGGAGAAAAAAGTCATATGGTCATCAGCACATGCAGAAATCATTTGAAAACATTTAACGCTCATTTGCATTTTTAAAAAATTGGGAAAGAAGAAACGGAGAATTTTCTTAACTTGGTAAAGGGATAAAAACATACAAAAATAAACAGCAAATATTATATTTAATAGGAAAGTGTTAGAAGCAATCGATTTAAATTCAGGAAAAGGCAAGGGACCCAATAGCACAGCTTCCATTCAGCATTGTACTGAAGACTCTAGCCAACCCTTTAAGACAGGCAAACAATAAGGTAAAAGGCTTGGAAAGGATTAAATAAAGTTATAATTATTTGCAGAGTAAATTATTATAGATTAAGACAACGTAAGAGACTCTTCAAGTAAATTATTATATTAACAAGTTTTGCAAGGTTTCTGGATATAAAGATCAAAATTTTAAAATCATTCACTTCCTGTGCACCAGTCACTGATATTAGAA
Source organism: Plecturocebus donacophilus (assembly GCA_004027715.1). Taxonomy (NCBI): domain Eukaryota; kingdom Metazoa; phylum Chordata; class Mammalia; order Primates; family Pitheciidae; genus Plecturocebus; species Plecturocebus donacophilus. The sequence continues at coordinate 11,986 of PVKP010006665.1, read as the reverse complement.
AATGAAATTTTAAAGGTTTATGATAACTTAAGGGAGTAAGGATAAGAATAAATCTAACCAAATATGAGCATAGTATTTGTGAAGAAATGTTTATTCCTTCATTGAAAAAAGTTAGAGATAAATCTAAATAAATGGAGATATATACCATGTACATAGATAAGAAGACTTAATATTATAATGTAAATTTTCTATAAATTCATAAATTTAATGTACTTCTAATTAAAAGCTTTATAGTATTTTGTGGAGCTTGACAAATTGATTCTAAAAATTTATAGGGAAAAGCAAAGAGCCATGATAATTAGGATGAGTTTAAAGAAGATTAAGGTGGAGGGATTTGTTCTGGTAGGTATCCAGTCTTCTTATGTGGCCACAGTAATTAAAGCTGTATTTTCTGGCAGGTATAAAGAAATACACTAGTGAAAAAAATTGAGAACCCAGAAACAGACCAGTGCGTATATGAAACCTGACTGTCTTACTATGTAACAGAGCTAACAGTGGAGATCAGCAGGCAATAATAGGGTAACAATTTAACAAATGGAGCTAGGACAGTTGATAATGCAGTGAAAAGAATCTGAACTCTATCTTGCATCACATACAAAAACTAAATTTTAGGGGGATTAAAAGCCTAATATAAAAAAGAAAAAATTGAAAGTGTTATAAGAAAATGTAGAATATTTTTATGAACTCAGGATAAAGGAGGGCTTCCTGTTTTTTTTTTTAGACTTAATCCAAAATGTGATAGTATAAAGGAGGGTTTCCTAAACAAGGAAAACAAAGCAGCATCTATACAAGAACTGATCGATTCAACTATATTAAAATTTAAAACTCTTATTCATCAAAAACTGTAAAAAAATAAAGACAATACATGTGTGCCCATAAAATAATTAGTATACAGAATATATAAAGAACATCTATACTACATTTGTCAGTATAATCCACTATGGAAAAAAATTGTTACACATAGGAAGTGGCAATTTACAGAGGAGACAATTAAATTGGCAATAAATACATGAAAAGATGCCCAACTTTATTAGATGTCAGAAAAATACAAAATAAGACCACAATGAGAGACCATTTTACCCTATCAGCTTGGCAATAATTTTAAAGTCTAACAATATCAAATGCCAAGTATTGTCTATTTGCCCCTCCAGATCCACTCTCTACCCTTCTGTCTAGAAAATGGAAAATGAGAGGACTGTGAGTTCGGGATTTATTTCCTTGGTTCCCTCCTTGCTCTGCCTAGGGCTGATGATGGCTGTGATGCTCTACTGAAAACCACAGCTCTTGTTAAACATCCTCTCCCACAGGTACATCTCCCTTAAGTTTGAGTAACACTCCCATGCCTACCAATTCAGGCCTGGGAGTGTCAATGATTCCCGATTGTGGATGCTTTACCAATTCTTGTTGGTTCCTTTACCTTAGTTCACAACTCTGAAAAAAATCCCTTCATTAAACTGCCTTTAATTATCCCATTTGAGTGTGTCATCTTTCCTGCCAAGAGTGCTTGATATACTAAGTACTGGCAAGAAGGTGAAACAGTAAGAACCCATATACCGCTATGAGAGTGTGAATTAGTGCAAGCACCTTAGAGAACAATTAGACAATATTTAGAAACTTGGAGATGTGCATACTTCATGAACCAGCTATTCTATTATATAAGCTGAGAAAAAAACTATGTCTGCATGTTAGGAAACATATATGAATTATCTTCATAGTAATGTTATAATAGCAAAAAGTTAGAGATAACTTAAACATCTATCAAGAGGAAAAGGATAAGTACTAGAATGGTCACATAATGTAATGCTATTCCATAGTGAATATTAGTGAACCAGGAGTTATAGTAATATATGTGGACATGGATGAATCTCACAGACAAATTTTTTTTTTTATCTTTAAGTTCTGTTGGACTTGACTCACAAACATATTTTTAAGGTGACAAAAGCAAATAGCAAAGAAAATGCAAAGAATGATACTATAAGGCTTTAAAACATGGAAAGCAATACTCGTTACTGCCCAGAAACACCACATATATAACAAATATCTGAAGGAATGTTTGAGAATGATAAATATGAAATCTAGAATAGTGGTTACCTCTAGGAGGGAACAAGGTGAAGTGATTCCAGGGTATATAAAAAGAGGATTTAGCTGTGTTGGCAATATTTAATTTCATAAGGTGGAAGATGTATGAGTATATATGGTATTACTTTTAAACCTTCCTTGTAGGTTTTGGATATTGCATATCCATTTTAAATTTTAAATAAGAAAAAACTCAAAGTTTATTAATAAGAAAATAGATTGTTCACATGAGATTGTAGTGTGGTTAGTAAGGATAAAATGAGAGAAATACATTTACAGCAAGTTCTAAAACCATGCATATAATATGCTAGCATTTGTATACAGTTGTGTATGTACAAATTATCTCTGGAAAGACATGCATGAAACTGGTAATAGTGAATCCTTTGGGCAAGGGGGCTCAGTGGGTGGAGCAGCATTTTTAGATATGTTTTTATGTCTTTTGAATTTTGTATCATAGGCATCTATTATCTATTCTTAAAAAATAAAATGGGCTGGGTATGGTGGCTCACACCTGTAATCCTAGCACTTTGGGAGGCCAAGGTGGGCGGATTGCCTGAGGTCAGGAGTTCAAGACCGGCCTGGGCAACATGGTGAAATCCTGTCTCTATTAAAATACAAAAAATTAGCTGAGCATGGCAGTGTGCACCTGTAGTCCCAGCTACTTGGGAGGCTGAGGCAGGAGAATGGTTTGAACCTGGGAGGCAGAGGTTGCAGTGAGCTGAGATTGCACCACTGCACTCCAGCCTGGGAGACAGAGCAAGACTCTGTCTCCAAAATAAATAAATGAATAAATGAATGTTTGAAAATGGCCTATTGTTCTCTGTTGACTTGCTGAGAAATCTCTTCATCCAGCCACTCTACACCAGCTGACCAGCACTGGTGTTTAAAACAGAAGTGAGTATCGTGTCCAGCAGTCATGAGAGAGATGCATGGCCCTTAAAACAGAAAACACTTACTATCTGGCTCTTTAGAAAAAGGCTTGCCAAGCCCTGATTTAGAAGGATGTGGATACGAGAGATGAGGATAAGAAAGATATCAAGAAAAATGGCTGGGCTTTCAGTTTGAGTTATGAACTGAAATGGTTGGAAGATGCTCGCTGAGCTAGAGCGTACAGGAGGCAGATCATTGTGGTGGGAGGGGTGGGGAGGCAAGGAGGCAGTTCTAGAAGATTCTAAGTGTTTTGAGTTTGAGATGCCATCGGATGTCCAATTAATGATGTCATTAGGCATTTTGGTATGTGGATCAGGAATCATTGAGAGGGATCGGAGCTGGAGATTCAGAACTGGGAGTCATTGGCATAGAGGTGGGGCATGAAGGAGATCACTGAGGCAGTGGAAGAGACGATCCCAGGAAAGTCACAGCTCTTTAGATGGAGTGAGGGGAAGAATTGAAAAAGAGACTAAGGAGAGGTGGTCAGGGAATTAGGAAGAAAACCAAGAGAGTGCGGAGTCAGAGAACCTGGGGCAGTCTCTGTAGAAGAGAAACAGGTCCACAGATTGAATGCTACCGAGAAGGCTGATGAGTGAATATGGCTGGTGATGTTGATGAGAATATTTCCAGTGAGATAGTGGGATTCCAGTGAGATTTTGGTGATCAGAGAATGAGAGAATGGATATTTCAGGCTGAGAGGACTGAATCAGCATAAAAAGGGAGCCAGCAGAGAATAAACCATGTCTAGGGAATGGAGAAGAAAGAGTTGGAGAAATTCCAATTCCAGGAGGAATTCCAATTTCAGGTGGTTGAAGTATATTCTGTAGATATTAGGGGACTCTGGCAGATGTTGAGAACAGGAGTATAATTAAGAAAAGATAAACATTTCTTTTCAAGAAGACTGCCTGCATGGCTCCTGTCTGGGAATACTAAGATTTTGCCAGGTTTCTTTGAAGATTAGTGTTTCAAGAACTAGGACCCAGTCCCTCTATTAGTCCTGTTAAGATTGAGCAGGGGAAGAATTCATTTCATGTGATTACTCGGAACCAAGCCATTTCCTGATACACCTACGCTTGAGACTTGGGGAAATGGGATGTGGAGGATATGGGTACTAGTAATTCTGATGAGGATTTAATTAAGAACTCAATTTTCCCAGACTTCCAGGACTTGACTGCCTGATGTTTCTTTAATGGGAACTGTTGATATGTTCTAATTATGGCGGGTTATTTATGGGATCAGGTCTCATCTCTCTGCTCAATTATGTTTTGTTTGGGAGATTTGCAATCTTTTATGACTCTAGTTCTTAAGTGAGTCTATTGTCTTCCCCAAAGATGCATTTAGTCTGGGGACCTCTCATTTGTGGCTTTTCCTCTTCCAGAAATCCCACCACCCTTTCCCTTTCTCTTCTATTCAATTGATAAACTCTGAAGCCACAGGGGAGGCGACCCCTTTCCCCCATATTCACAGCGCTATCTGTGGCTGCACTCTTGTTTGGCCCTGGATTTGCCCTGAAGACTCAGCTTAAAGGCTTTCTTTAAATTTTTGAGACAGAATTCTTTAAAATTGTCTGAGTATTAGATGTCTTTGAAATTCTGAGAGAAGTACAAATTCCAGGTGCTCAGAGTCAAGACACACATTTGATATCCTGAATCAGAAACTATGTGTAGAAGTTTCTTCAGGGAGGGAGAGCTTCTGGTTCACTACTTTGGAGATATTCTTATAAATTACACTTGGGTCCTAGAAAATGTGTGCTCCCATGGACACAAATTGGGAATCAACAGACACTGGGACTACTTGAGGGTAGAGGGTGGAGGATGGGTGGAGGGAGAGGATCAGAAAAATAACCATTGGGTACTAGGCTTAGTACCTAGGAGACAAAATAATCTGTACAATAACCCCCATGGCACAAGTTTACCTATACAACAAACACGCACATATACCCCTGAACCTAAAATAAAAGCTTTAAAAAAAAAAAAAAAAGAAAATGTGTGTTCCTTCTAGACCTGGAGTATCTTGAAAGCAAGGATCATTCTATTTATGTCTATGTGTGTATGTTGGGAAAAGAAAATATCAGAGCAGGAACTGTATTTTAGAAACTGCTTGGGAAAGCCTCTTAGAGGAGAGAATTGAGTTCTTGAGAACATTAACTGGATGAAAACCTCAAAACAAGCTAAAATTTTTTCATAAGTAACCAACAAGAATTTTGAGTTGGCAGAGAACAGAGAAGGGGAAAAAGAGAAGAGAGTAAAGAGAGAAAAGAAAGATGGAAACCCAGCATCATGGCAAGAGGCTGTGAGGTAGTTTGGCTGTGTCCCCACCCAAATCTCATCTTGAATTATAGCTCCCATAATTCCCACGTGTTTTGGGAGGAACCCAGTGAGAGATAATGGAATCACAGGGGCAGTTTCCCCCATACTATTCACTCACAAGTACACTACTCATGGACACTGTGGGATGTAGGAGTAGTGATTTCCCTGGCTCCAGTCAGCAATTTCACAGACATCTCTCCATGGTTAATGTGTGATAGACTATAGCTACGCTTGTCTTCTTCCAACAGAATGAGATGTGGGTGCCACCTTGAAGGGTACTGCAGTCTTGCCAGGGAGGAGAATAAAACCAAATACAAGGCAAACCATGATTCCTGCCAAAATAGAGACCCAAGAATGCTATGTGAGGTCGGTGCCAGGGAAACCACAGTCAAGGTGTCAGGGACAACTTCCTGGGAGTGGATGACATTGCAGTGTCTCTGGATGGGCATTGAAGGATGGAGAGGAGTTTTCAAATTTAGTTCCATTGTTAATGATAATTTTAAAATCCAATTGCACTATAGAAAACTATATCTGAAGAAAAAATTAATAATTTGGAGTACACAATTGTAGATACTTCCTATATTTAGACTTTTTTTATAAAACTGTGATATTATTGTTATTTTATAAACTGGATTCTTCTAGCACTACAAGTTGACTCTCTTTCCATAACAATAAACATGCATCTACACTATTTTGAATTGTGACCTAGATATTCTGTGTTTGGATACATGATAATTTGTGTGACCAATTTTCTATTGGTGGATACTCAGGTGGCTTCCAACCTTGTGATGAGTAACGTTAGACATGCATCATTATCCACATCCACCGTTATTACTAAAGGATCAGTTCCTGGAAGGCAAATTGCGGAGTCCAAGGCCATTTACTATGTTAAGACTTTTAAAGACCATAGGCTGTCTTTCCAATAACCTGCACCAAAAAGAAAGAGAAAGAAACAAAGAAGGAAGGAAAAAGAAAAGAAAGACTGTAGACAAGTTCCAACAGATTAGATTTTAACCAGAGCTGAAGGTATGAGTAGCAGTGCATGCTGGGGGATGTGCACGGCACAAAGGAAGGTATGAGAGCAGAAACAGAGCATGTGTTTCAGTACTGCTAATCTAGTACAGAACATCACTTCAGTCCACACTGATCATGATGAGATCAAGTCAGTGGAGGGAACCGTCTCCTGTTCAGGCACAAAATGTCTGCTCCCCCACGGTTTTCTAAATGCCCTTATTCTGCTTCCTGTTTCCTCGTATAGCACATGGCACACAGCAGGTATGTCATAATTGCTGGATTGAACTGAGTCAGCAGAGATGTCTATAACCCTGTTACTCCCTCAAAGCCCTTTCAGCCTAGACTTGTAGGATAAAAATGCAACAAAGGAGAAATTGACAGAGGAGCTTAATTTATCATAGTTTTGTGATTACGAAGAAAGAATTTCATTCTACAAATATCCCTTTTCTGGCCATTTACATTCTCAATTTGGATTCTATAGCTTTTCAGAAGAGGAGGAAATATGTAATGGGATGAAAATGTGAAATACTAGTATAATCATTTATCATTTTCATTGAAGAGAGGTATTGATTCTCTGGAACGCTCATGAACCTAGGGCTGCTTCCAGAATGCAATGATTGCTCTTCCTGGACACGCCCCCCTCTATACTCAGCAGGGTCATCTCAAGCCCCAGATGCTCTTCTTGGCGCTAACATGAGTGATCTCTGGGGACCAGAAAAGATCCCCCACCTGCCACCCAGAAGGAGCTCTCCCTCCTCCATCCCCAAATCTGACCAATGCTTCAGGGCCTGTTCTCAAGTAACAACCCCCCTTAAGCCAGTACCCGTGGCTTTTCCTTTCTGAACTCACTTCTGCACACAACGTAGAACCTCATGACACCTTATACTGCAATGTTCTCTCATTGATCTCAACCTGCAACAGAAGTCTGTCTGTCTGTCTGTCTGTCTCGTATGTATGTATGTATTTAGAGTCTTGCTCTGTTGCCTGGGCTTGTGTGCGGTGGAGCAATCTCAGCTCACTGCAAACTCTGCCTCCTGGGTTCGAGCGATTCTCCTGCCTCAGCCACCTGAGTAGCTGGGACTACAGGTGCCCACCACCACACTGGGCTAATTTTTTTTTTTTTGTATTTTTAGTAGAGACAGGGTTTTGCCATGTTGACCAGGCTGATCTTGAACTCCTGACATCATGTGATCCACCCGCCTTGGCCTTTCAAAGTGCTGAGATTACAGGCTTGAGCCACTGTGGCTGGCCCAAGAGGTCTGTATTTATTTGCTATTGCTGCTACAACAAATTACCACAAACTTTGTGATGTAAAAGAACCCCCATTTTTTGATGGTTTTAAATTTTTAAATTTATTTTTTAGTGTCCTTTAAGTTCTGGGGTACATGTGCAGAACGTGCAGGTTTGTCACGTAGATATACACGTGCCATGGTGGTTTGCTGCATCCAATCAACCTGTCATCACATTAGGTATTTCTCCTAATGTTGTCCCTCCCTTAGTCCCCCGCCCCTCTGACAGGCCCCATTGTGTGATGTTCCCCTCCCTGTGTCCATGTGTTCTTATTGTTCAACTCCTACTTATGAGTGAAAACATGCAGTGTTTTGTTTTCTGTTCTCGTGTTACTTTGCTGAGAATTATGGTTACCAGCTTCATCCATGTCCCTGCAAAGGACATGAACTCATCTTTTTTATGGGTGCATAGTATTCCATGGTGTTCATGTGCCACATATTCTTTATCCAGTCTATCTTTGATGTGCATTTGGGTTGAAGAAGCCCTGTTTTTTATCTTGAGTCAGAATCTGGACACATCAATACCCAGCTGGACCTCTGTCCAAGGTCTCTTATGGTATTAGCTGGGCTGAGTGCTTATCTGAAAGCCCTGGGGCAGGTTCTTCTTATAAGCCCATCCAGATTGTTGGCTGAATTCAGTTCCTCTTGATCGTAAGACTGAAGTCTCCCTTCCCTTGCTGGCCATCAGCTAGGGCCCTGTCTTTTGCTGCCAGAAGCTGCATACATTCGTTTTTGCTGTTTTCCATGTAGTCCCCTCCAGCAACGGTGGGTCAAGTCTGTCTCGCGCTTTTGATATCTCTTTTTCTGCTGCATCATTTGAACTCCAGCTGGAGAAATTTCTCTGCTTTTAAGAGCTCATGTGGTTTGATTGGGCTAGCTGAATAATTCAGGATAATCTAACTGTTTTAAGGTTTGCAACCTTAATTACATTTTCAAAATCCCTTTTGCCTTGTAGCCTAACATGATCACAGGGTCCAGGGATTAGAGCGTGGACATCTGGGAGGGTAGAGGGAGATTCTACCCAACATAAAGAGGTGAGGGCAGGAATTCAGGCCTTCCTCACTGCTGCCCTCCTGCAAGCTCTGGTATGTGCCCAGTGCTTCATCCCACCTAGCTTTACCTTTCTTCACTTTGCAGAGCTCTCCCTGAGGTCTCTGGTTCCAGCTGCAGTTTAATAGGAAGTTGGCTTCTGTGCAAATAATGCCAGTTGTCTCTTCATTTTGTATATAGCACTTTGTAATTGCTAAAGCAAGGCAGGTGAGTAAACGGAACCTCAAAGAGGGCAAGTTACTTGGGGAATGACAGCACTGAGAGGACACGAGGGGAGTGAGAGCACCGATAGGGCATGAGGGGGGCGAGAGCACCGATAGGGCACGAGGAGGTGAGAGCACTGATAGGGCACAAGGTCACCAGTGAAGGCCAGAAGTAGGTTTCAAGTCTTGAGACTGTCAGGCCATCACTCTTTCCAAATCTGGAAAATTCTTTATGACCAGAAGCCAAGCAGCTAAGGAACATATCTTCCAGCTCTCTAAGGGAACCTCAAGAGGGAAGCTGGCAAGACAGTGGAAGATTGGCAAGCTGTCTATTGCTGGACCCCAGCTGCTGGGAATTTGCCCTGGCTGAACCCCCCCAGCACTGCCTGGCACGCTGGTCACTAGTGTGACCTAAATGGAGAGACCATCTTGGGCAGAGCTTCCCTGCATTCTGCAAGCTGACACATGGATGTGATTGGCCATGGTTCATCTCAGGGTGGCAGTTGGAAAGAGAGGACAGAAAGTCAGAGATCCACAGAACAGTAGAGCTGGGAGGCAATTCAGAGATCATCTAGTCCCAACCCCTTCCCCTGATTTTCAATAAGGGAAACTGAGTCCCACAGGTGTGGAGAGATTGCCCAGGTGAGTCACGACGCAGATGCAGCCATTCTGCCTTCCAGAGCAGAGTCTAGTCCTCAGCCTCCTGATGTCTCAGCCCTTCCTATTCCGTCATCCTGTGAGCCTGTGCTTACAAACCACAGCATGAGGCTTGTACACCTGTGCGCACACAAGTGTGCTTGTCTGGGTCCACCCAGACACATATATGTGTCAGCAAACTCAGTAGAGTATAATGGTTGAGAGCCTGGACTCTAGAGTCAGACTTTCTGGGTTCATATCCCTATAATGTTAATCTTGGGCAGGTTACTTAGCCTTTCTGTGCCTCAGTTTCTGCCTTCATAAAATAAAAATATAATAGCACCTACTCCATAGTGTTTTGAACCTTCTCTAAATTATTATATGTAAAAAGCTTAAAACACTATCTGATATAGTGCCAGTGCTGGGAAATCACTGCCTCTTGTTATTTCCAGAAAGGTTACTGTCATGCCTGCCTATTGTTCTCTTGGTTGGGAAATAATGTTCTAATAAAAATAATCCCATACAACAATACTCATGAACTGAAATGCTAGAGGGGTGGAGAGAAGTGAGCAGGGTGTAAGAAGAACTGTGTGACTTCCTCAACGCTATTTGATTTTTCCATTTTGAAAGAGAAATAAACACAGGGGAATATTTCTCCACTCTAAAACAAACAACAGCGCACACCCAGTGATGGGTGGTGACTGCACCTTGGCCTCAGTGTTAGGACAATAGAGAGTGGCGGGGACTGTGGTACACTGGAGAGCACCAGCCCTGTCTGAAGGTGTGGTTGCCACTCAGTTTAACTGATTATCGCCATGTGAAAATTCAGATCTGGGGTTGTCAGCTCTCCGGATTTTCTCAAGAAAGGCCAGAAATCTGCATTTTAAAAGTGTAAAATGTCCCAATTATTAAATGTTGGCTCAATTATTTGCAAACATTGGCTGAGCCAAACAAGACATCTGTGGGCCAGACTCAGCCACAGCTGCCAGTACTCCATTTCTGCCTGATATTTATGTGCTGTAGTCATCATTTTTACTTAATCCAGTGGTCACCACCTGAATATCATTGAGTTGCTATCAATGGCCCCATCTAAGGAGGAGATCAAAAAATCAGCTCAGAGGCTGGCAGCTCATTGCAGGTAACTGGTCAAAGAGAAAATCTGAGATTATAAACTGGATTCTCCAAGAAAGGCTACATCCCTCTTTCTGTGATAGGTCCTTTGTTCACCTCTGGGGTTCGGTTTCCCCATTAGCAAAACAAGTGGGAGAAACAAACAAACAAACAAACAAAAAAAAACAGTCTGTCTACAACTTTGGGCTATTGTGAAGATTATAAATTTATGAATGAGAAAGTACCTCACAAACTGTAAAGTTTCATGGAAGCCCATGTGAAAAGCTCTTATCACAATGTAATTGTAATACCAAACAGCACATGCTTCTTTGAATCGTTTTCTGTCAAAGGAGAATTAGTGCATTTTTAGACTAGTTTTTAGCTCATAGACCAGACAATAAACCCAAAGTATTGTTTGCAATAGCAAGAAACTGAAAATGACTTAAGTTCCCATTGATAAGGGAATGGATAAACAGAGTATGTAATCCTCAGTTGAAATACTATGTGACATGTAAAAAGAATTAACTACGAGTGTGTAAAAATACAACATGATTGATCTTGAAAACAATACTGAGTGACAAAAGAAATTTGCAGAATAAGCACAGCATCATGACATATAAGTAAATTTTTAAAACTCACCCCAAGCTCTCTTCATGGTTCATGGATACATACGTATGTATTAAAGGATATAGATGTGAGTAGGGGAAGATGCACCCTCAGTTTATGATAATGATTGCTTCTGGGTAGGAAGAAAAGGGGATAGGCTCAGGTGGAGTACAAAGAATCTTCAATCTGTAACATACAGTTTCATATATACATATATATATACACATATATATGTGTGTGTATATATATGTATATGTATGTATGTGTATATATATGTTATTTAGGGAGAGAGAGAAACAGAAGGAGAGAGAAAGGAACAGCTAACTCTCACACAGAGTGAGAGAATCCAGAAAGGTGGAATCCAGGAGAGGAAAGCAGCTTCCACATTGAGTGGAAGGGGATAGACAGAGACGGAGTTTAGGAGGGGAAGACGGGCTTCCACGAAGGGAGTGTTCGTGGAAGCAGATCCAAACTTGGAGTCCCTACAGTTTCTTTTTTAAAAAATCGAAAGCAAATGCAACAAAATGTTAACATCTGTTATTTTAGATAGTGAGTACATAGGTCTTAGAAAATTATTTTCTAATATTTTCTGCTTTAATTTTTTATAATTTAAAGGAAGAAAGGGAGGAAGGGAGGGAAGAGAGGGGAGAGAGGAAAAGAGAGAGAGAAAGAAAAAGAAAAAAGGAAAGAAGGAAGGAAAAGGAAGAAAGAAAACTACAACACTCAAAGCCATATTTAGAGTTGGGTCCAAAACTTTGGTCCA